>JAHWFP010126262.1:0-36082 GCA_023313725.1 Lithobius niger
ACCTATTTACGTTGCCTTTTGGACTTATATGTCAGACTGCCTCAGCGGGGAATCGAAGCCGGGACCTTTGGATAGTAAACTAGTCAAAACGGATAGTAAACTAGTAAAGGATTTCGAAAGAGTATTTTCTTTTCTTAGACCTTGACTATCTAGGCCTAATAATGCCTAACAGAGCATTAAATCAGATTATATAAAAAAGAAAAGAGACAAGAAAACGATTTGGACAAAAGCTTTGATGATAAACTGAAAGGTTAGATACAAGCAATAAAAGAAAAATGAAAGAGCATAAGGAGGACCTAAAAATTTCGATAAAACTAAATTTTAAAAACCGACGAAATGTTTAAGACAGTAAAGGTTAAAATATTACCTTTGGCCTTCAAAAATAGCCTCAAGCAAACCCTGGACCATGCCGTATAATCGCGGGTGTCACATCCCACAATTGGAGACCGAATTCTTTCATTCCAAGATTTAAAAAAAAATCAAGAAGATTCATAAAAATTCAGCAAATTCAAAAGATTCACAAAAGTTAGCTACAATTGAGCAAACATTGAACAGTTTGAAAATCGTATACTTCTGTTTTTCTACGCTTATGTTTTGGAGGGAAAAGAATAACAAGAACACAGCGTTTATATTAAATACGATTTACCATGACTAATTAAGATTCACTAAGATTGATCAAGAATTAAATGATTTCATAATAATTCACCAATTTCAAAAGAATCGTTAAGATTCACCGATTTAACTTAAATCGTTAGCCTGTTTCAGTGTGGACGAGTAGTTTGAACATAGATTTTCTAATACTACATCTTATTCCTGTTCAAGCATTTAAATCCAAAGGGCAACGGAGATAGGTAAGCACCTGAGCGAAAGTCATTAATATCGAAGTAGGAACTTCTAAGGGACCGGTCGTTATTTAGAGTCGGGGGGGGGGGGGGGGGAAAGGGCAGAGGAAATCAAAATGTGACCACCAAATTTTTGATGCCCCCTCCTTCGAGAGCCTGAAAAAATTTTGAGCTCCCCCACACACGTGCCAAAATTGTGGTGCCCCCCCCCCCCCCAAAAAAAAATGCGCTTTTCGTATGCCTATTGAGACTGTCTGCAGGTGATTTCCTGTAGCCAAGATTAGTGCTGTAACCAAATTAAGTAAACAGTAGCACTCCACACCGACAAGTTACCACTACGTATAAGGACGCGTTTACGCAACGACTCGTCTTTGCATTATCGCAGCTAGAATTTAATCGTGATGGCAAACGAGCCGTTGTCATGGTAACAACGCTACCTGGATTAGCTAAATCCAACATCATTTGAGTATAACCTTGCAGTCTTATAATCCGTGACAATAAAATAAAGAATTCCTGCTGACGAAACTATTTTCCCAGTCGCTTCTCAACTCACATTATTGACTGTTTTCGTTGCAAGCCAGCAAAGCTAAAACTGCCGCCATGTTGGAATTTCAGATGGTTTCTAGCTTCCAGCTGCGAGAATGCGAAGGCGAGTCGTTGTATAAAGGCACCCTACGGAAAACGTGCTTAATTTTTAACGAAAAGGTTAAAAATGTTGTATAGTACATATGTTCCGTACACCCATTTTGTATCGAGTTTCAATGCAAAATATGATGAACACATGTGCTTGTATGCCCACATCCATAACTTTATCAGCACCTGAAAGGCAGAAGAACCAAATAAACCAGGGGGCCAGGCTTTTATACAGAGGAAAAAAAACGATACTTGTAATATTCGTACTAATAACTTCAAAACCTTGTAAACACCTACATCATCGGGGGTCTGGGTGGGGGGGCAACAGCTAAGGCGTTTTCAGAAATTTTGACTGCTGAAAGTGCTATTTTTTAGGTCTTTTTCTTCCAGTCTGGTCATTTGTTTCTTGACGGGACCTGAAAAATGTAATGTATGACCCCTCCCCCCCCCCCCCCGAGAGGGTCTAAAAATTTATGACCTTGAGTCCCCCTAATTTCCTTCTTTCCCCATACCCCAATAATGTCGGTCCCTAACTAGGAACTTCAAATGCTTTTTTCAGATTTAGTTCAATGATTATAAATCCCTTGTTATTCTATTTTTAATACATATCCTTTATTTTTAGAAAAGTAACCTAATTCTACACTCCATACGTCACATTCCTTCCATACGATGCTCTGTTAACGTTCTTTAATATGGCATGCGCAGGCGTGCCACTAAACATAAGTAGGGAGGTGGAGGAGGAAGGAGGGGGGGGGGGGGGGGGGCATGGACAGGCTGCAGCCGTCACAGCTTCCGTGTCTTGGAATAATAAGATCGGAGTCATTAGCGCGAGCGAAAAATTAAATTCCGACTGTTTTTTAATTCGGCCACATCTGTTTCGTCATCGGCAGACGAAAAAATTAAAAATAAATAAAAAATGCGACAAGCGAATTTCGGTCGGTCGATTAGCAGCCACAAAACTGACCGGAATTTTCCTTGAGTTGTGCAAATATTAACAGTCTGTCAAAACAAATAACACAAAAACAAAACTCTTAAAAGTTGGTGTAGGTTACGATATACACAGAAATAAAGAATCCTTACATAACGAACTACTGACGAAATCCGACTGACGGAATTAAAGTTAAAACCAACTCTGCCCAAAGTGAGTCAGTACAACGCCTACTTTGGCAATGGCACATTGTATTATTCAGTCTGTTCACCCGGCAAAAATTACAGGAATTTATCGATCAGTCCGCTCAGTATGCTACATACAGGGTGGTCCACAAAAATCTGACGACCCATCATTTTTAGGTCCAACTTTTCTGGTTAGCACCCCTCAGAACCAGAAGAGGACAGAAATCAAGTCTAATGAAACTGGAAGATTTCTGTCCTCACCTGGTTCTGAGTGGTGCTAACTACCTCAGTTTTTTTGTGGACCACGCTGTACTTTATTTCGTAGGTCAATACGAAGTCGCGTATACATATAAAGCCGGTGGCGTCACATACCGAAGATGACACGAACTTCTGGCCAACTGATATTGCATCACCACGATATGGCGCTATTTCATACGTTACGTAAAATAAAAAAAAATCGTCGATACCAAACTTCAAAACACGTACTTCAAAGAAAATGTGTTCACAATTCTAGTGGGGCGTGAACTAAATTAACAAATCGTTGTTTCAAAAATTGTGCTCGTTTTGGCTAACCATGTGTTCTGCGACAGTATGCACTTAGGTATTTACTCCTCACAGATGATCAGACCTACGTTCAAAGATTATTAGGATGTGTGGTTCGGCAGGAAGTTAAAATCGCCGACATTTAGCATAAAAGTACCATGATTCAATCAGTGGTTTGTTTGCGCCAACGGCGATCACATTCAGTAGGAAGGCTGGTACGGAAGCTACAGTTTGAAACACGTGACTCAGGTGCATGTAATCTTTTTTTAATCTCATCCCCTCCTCCCCCTCCCCATGAGGCAAACGAGCAGCCTACCAAATCCTGAGTTGCTGCCCCTGATTCTACATGCTTTCCTGTCCGACAGTTATGCCTCGCACGTTGGCCATCGAAAGGGTTGCTTGTCAGTAAGCATGCGTTTACTGCGGCGGACTTGCAAAGTTGATATACACACAGTATACATAATATACATTAGAATAATAATTACGGTACGCCAGCAGGGCTCATCACCATCATGGTCAGCTATCAGTTTTGTGGAGCAATAATTTACGCACATGAAATTGAGAATCATGTCACTGATTCTGGGCTTGCATGCTACAATATCGGACGCACAAAGACCTTAAAATAGCCCAAACTTTAATCTTCAACTCCCCGGCTGAAAAGCAGCGTTTTAATGCAGCCGCTGTTATATTGGTACAGCGAAGACAAAACTTAAGATCACTAGAGAACCAGACGTCAAAATCTTTAACTACATCAATATTATTCTCACTTCCCCGTCATCTACTTAAATCGGACAAGAAAAAGTTCACGAATGAGTTTATGCATCTAGTTTTCATTGATTATGAATGCGTCGCCAGAAATGCAAACACCACTGACATCGAAAAGCGCACGACATATTACAGATGGCCTACCTGTACGCTACGGCGGCCTCTTCGGACTTGAAGGGATTGAACGAGGCAGAGTGTTCCTCGCCGCACACACCACTCCACACAACAGAGGGATTAGTACGCTAATCGTGGGGAGATTAAGAGGATAGAAGGTGTTGATGCCTGTGCAAATACGCGAAGACTGCGGCGATCTCACAGAAGCACGAGCCTTCAAGAATTAATCAGCCATGCCCAACGCGTGCGGGCGCTTCACCCGTGCACGTGCATCTAAAGGACCCCCCGAGTTAAAAATGGAGTCGGGGTCGTCTCAGAGATGGAATTAGCTGAAGGAACGCCAATCGACCACTGTGGACGAGGTCGCATTAGCCATGCACGATCGAGGCAGGCAAAATCCCTTCCTTTGGTCCACGTCGTTCTTGATGGCAGCAGACTTAAAACACTTCTTTACATTCACGTAAAAAAGTTAAATTGATAATGAACAAAAACTTAAAATTGTGATACTCGGCAAAGTTTGGCGCAAACCGCAGCCACATTCGGCAATAAAGAAAACAGAAATTATGAATAAATGCAGTCGTTTTCTTGCTACGAATAATCAACATAACATAACAACAAAATTGAACATTCTTCCTTCCATTCTACTTCCATATTTATAGCTTCTTTTGACGTACGCCACACAAGATCTTTCGATGGCATGATACAGCAGCTTAACTATACATACGTTCCTTGGAGAAGAAGAGTAACTTTGAATTAATTCTGCGTACGTCTTTTACTACGTTTGATGGAATTTTCGTATCGCAATTTCAGTGTACACTGAGGTAGCGAAAGGGAATTCAAGGCTGAACCACCATAGACGTAAGATGCAAAATGGTATAACTGCTAAAGAGAACTGAGGTATCATTGCGAGTTGCCCAGTTATGGTGTGGTTTAGGATCTAATACCACAACGATTATCTTTGAAAAAAGATGAGAGGACAATGACAAGGCGCTACGATGTTACTTAGTACCGGGCAAACGACAAGCTAACGCCAAGATATTGAACTGTTATATACAGTAGGCGGATACAGACTCTAAACCACAAGATCACACATCAACTTTTGTCAATGAATGAAGAGAAGTTTCTTATGATTCGAAATCGTCGAATCTGAACCCAATAAAAAAGAATTAACGGCAACCTGTTGCTATTAATATGATTTTTCGAACTTGAAAACAAAGAGCAGACATGCGAAACCTATCCGAGTGTCTGGTTCAAACACGTAAAATCGTCTGGTGAAAAAAATTGGGCCCCGCCCTAAAACTCGATGGCCCCCCCCCCCCCTCCCATCACCTTATTTTGTCAATTACTTACGACACACACAGCAATCAGCGAGAAAAGTACTTTTAGGGGGACTTAACAAACTCAGCTTGGGGTGTGGGTGCTATCCTAGCGGGTTCCAGGGCTCTCTGGACTGCAAGCTGAAGTATTTTACACTATTTTAGAGCCTATATATGTTTGGCTTCTCAAGTGCACAATTTACAGCAGACTGTCAAGCAAATTTTTCGAAGACGGTGATTTCGTCGGGTATCCAAGTTGCTTTGGAAGGTTGACGTATTCCCAGCCGGATACATGGCGCAGGAATGCGAGAGGGACAATTTTGCGAGGCAATTCCAATCGGAATTCCTTAGGATACTTAACATGCAACAATCGACATGAGCACGAGGTATCACAGGGTCCCTTCTCTTCCCAAAAATGATAGTGGTGGTTGAGGTTACGCTCGAACTCTGGACCTCTGGCCCAAGAGACAGTCGTGCTAATCATCACGATACCTTACCCAATACGTATCCTAGATATCAGGATACGGTAGATTTTGCATGGACGAAAAGAGCCAAAGTTCGCATTTTTATTCAATCAGGGAAGACGACTGACTGCAAGCAAGATTTATACTCACTTTCTCGTTTCATTGATCACAGGCCTACTTGTATTGTTTTATTTACAACATAGACGCCACGCAAACTCACTTATATTTACTCGAACAGAAAGAAAGCTCGTGGTTTGGCTAAACGGACGTTTACAAAGATGAAAAAAAACAAAAATGGCTGCTTGTGGGAGGGAGCTCCAAACAGAAACTTAATAAGGTAGGGGGAGGGGGTGGGGGAGGCTGGTCGGCCGAGAGAACAAGCCAAGCAGCGAACGAACGAGCGAAGCAAAACCACCCAACGAGGAAAGGATCAATGTTGTTGAAAACTAAAACTCGATGCTGCACCAAACGCATTTTCATTTTAATTTCATTCAAAAAAGCCCTAATGGCGCCGCTGTCGTTCGACGCCGCCTGCTATGCAAAGCCAGCACTTTTTCCCACCAATAAAAATCGGCGACAGCGCGAGGCCTGAGGCACGCACACACCCAAACCGAACGAACGTTTACTTGTCGATTCTACGAGGGTGAGGGGGTGTGGGTTGGGTGGGCGGAAGGCAGGCAGGCAGGGCAAGAGGGTGAGGGTGAGGCGACGTCCACTAACTTCTTTCTCCCACGAAGTGTGGGGGGAAGGTAGTGAGTGTGGAAGTATATTTGCGGGTGGGGTTACCGTTTAGCCGGTGTGGCGGAGGGACCAATATGGTTCAGCAACTGATGTGGCTGCTACATGCTACACCCCCGACCCCCTCCCTCTCCCTCACAGGTGGTGCGCGCCTGCTAATGTTAATCGCTCGGCGCAGGCCTTAATCTCAGACGCCTGGATTAATTACGGAGCCGCAGACGACGCCGTTAAAGGGCTTTATGGCCCTTGTGCAAGAAACTTTTTAAACCCTCTCTCTACCCTCCAACCCCGCAAACCACCCGTCCTTAAAAAAAGCACCAAAATTCATACACAACTAAAAACTAAGTAGACCTTCTTCAGCTGCCAAAGAGAATATTTGCAGAGTGATCAGGCATTTATTTCTTTTTTTCTCCTTATGTAGTTTACAAAAAAAATGTTTTATGCATAATTTTATTCATTAATTCGCTCAATCAGCTAAAGTAACTGATGGATCCGTTGACTAAAAGGTTTTTGTTTCAAAGAAATTGTAGTAACGGGAGGATTCGGGAATCGAAACTGGAAAACTCCAAGAATTCCAGGGTTGACGATTTCCAGAATGGGCAGTGGGAGATCACGTGAGTCTGACTTGCTTTCACTGGAATTACAATTCAAACACCTCCAAGTGCTTAGATATTTTTTTTTTGCGTGTTGTACACCCTCATCGGTTAAGAGAATGTACAACAATATATTCATTTAGAAGAACTACACACATAATAAACACAATTTTTAATTTTGATACATTGTTATAGTTCTTCCTCGCGAAACATGTTTTAAGTCCTGATAGAAAAAAAAATATTATATTGAAAAGTTCAGAAAACTTGAAAATACTTCTTCAAAAGAAGAAGTAAAATGAAGAAAAAAAACCCACAATACGAAACTTTTATCCTACCAAAAGAGAACTTGAAACTTCTTAACTTAATAAGTTACGCAACTAAAAGTAGGCCTAAGCAAAAATAGCCATTCAAACTAGGAAAAAAAAAATTCTTCCCTTGCAACTCCCTCCACCATCCTACATAACCATCCTTTTCTCAGCCTTCTTACCCTTACCAATGTTTTTTATCTTTTCGGGGGGAGGAAGAGAAGCTTAGGACTAAAGTAGCGAAATGTCGGGGGAGGGGGTGGGGGAGAAGGGATGGAAGGATTGGCACAGAACGTGCGTGCACCAAAAGAAAAGACATCGACAGCCTCTTCACTCCTCTCTCGGCCCATTAGAGCCACGCAAGAAAAAAAATAGTTCCTGTGTATGCGCTCCAAAGTGCAAGGAGGGAGGAGAGGGAGAGAAGGGGCGGAGGAAGTGTTGGGGGGGGGGAGCTAAGGGATCGCTTTTGTTTTTGAGTGGGCCCAGTACCTGGATTGCAATAACTCATGTGTGTAAATAGGCTTTCATTCGAGGCTGACACCCAATTGATCAGGGGCTCGTCTTTACATTAAGCTTTGGGAAAGGATACACGTGCTTATTGGAAACTGATAGGACGAGAGCGAAGCACCGCCATGCAAGAAGATGGGGAGGAGGAGGGAGGTGGGAGAGGAAGGGGAGTGAGGACCCTAAAGAAACAAAAAAAAAGGTAGAAAACTCAGCCAGACATTCAGACCAAAGCTTTTCTCCTAAGACTTGCAACGACGAGTAAATTTTGTCGTGAACCTCAGTCATGTTTGCAATATAAAGAAATGATTGTCTAAACTCAAAGAGGTTTAATCAGCGACTACTCTTTCACTTCCTGCGTCTAACCCTCAACTTTACGGAATTCAAGATTTTATTAGTTAACAAGACGTTTACGTTTTCATTTTTAAGGACACACTATGTTAATTTTTTCTTTTTTCGTGTGTGTGGATGTTGGAATGTTTTTTGGGTGGGGATACGAAGGACAAATTTATGCTTATAGTCTTTCACGATGCCAGAGTTCGCGAAACAGCTGTGGAAGCTCTATAGCGAGACCTGTTCGTTATTCGTCAATGATTATTTTCCGAGCCAAACTACAAGATTCGTTATGAGTTGAGGCTACGTGACGTCATCGGGTGAAAATGGCTTCCTTCAGCCTAGATGCTGGCGAAGTTTTCCTAAATACTCCCGTAAGAACCGTTAGAGCTATGAACGTGATCAAACAATCAACACCATATTGTGTAAAACGAAACAAAAATGAGCATAAATTGAGCAATTTTACGCAATTTTCACTTTAAGGAAGTTCCGTACGAATTAATAAGTCGGGAACCGATATTAGGAGTTTTAGGAATTTGTAAAAAAAAAAAAAATTGTCTGTAGTCTAACCTTTAATACACCTTTTGAAAGAAGAAGCTACAAATTAATAAAGGCATAAAATAACTACGAACTTAAAAAAAAAACCGTGGTATTAGGAGTTAATGTTAAAGAAAATGTGTTTTTCGGAAATGTGCCCTATGGCCGCAGAAAGAAAAACTCGGAGAAAATTGATGGATTCTTGAATTATTTGATGGCCTCTCGAAGTGGGGGCTGACCATCACTGAATTCTTATCGAGGGTAAACGCCCAGAAAGTAGTCTTAAATCGCTCATTGGTCTGGAACTTTTTTTTTCTACATACAAGTATTCATCACATTTAACCCCTTTAACTTTGCATGTTTAACCCCTTGCATTAGACACGTGTCACAAAACATTTAGTTAAGTGAATCTCAAGGATAACAACCACTAATGTGTCTGAGTAACTAGCCTTGAAAAAAAAAAATCACCTGCTCCTATTATCAAGCAATACCCGGAAGTGTATGAATAGCCAAACTACGTATAAATAGAGGCGTATATATGCTATCAAGGTTGTCGGTGCGCGATATGGCATCACTTCCGGAGGTGACTGGAAAACATGTTTTCACGAAGCAGCGCTCTCCTGCTTACGACGACATTCATTATACATATACGTCGGTCGTACTGGCGAGATGGTGACGTGTTTTTTTTTTTCCCTAACTTTCCCCCACCAGTTCCGTCCGTTGCGTGGCTGCGGGGGCAGATGCTCCCTTCCATGCATCCCTGTCTCCATGACGACTGCCGACCAATGGCAGCTGCACGGCCGCGCGCGACAGGAAGCAGCGGCGGCAGCCATGTTGGCTTTCAGCTGCCTCTTCCTGAGCGCCACCTGCCGAAAAGCAGCGGAGAGACGAAAATAACAGTTTTCGGGGCATCTGGTGCGACCAGCGAACCGACTGGGTCCCGGGATCGATTCCTTGCGGGTTTAAATTTGAAAATAAAATAGGCGAGAGTGCATCGCTTTATTACTTAGGTTTATTTGTAAATATCTAGTGTTATCGAAAACAGCATGCCCTTTAAAATCTTGGTTGCCAACTTTATAACATTATGTTAACAAAAGTTTATTTATTTTTACTACGAGTTTGTTATGATATGAGGCTCAATATTATCACTTGACTCATAGGCTGTCTGCAATGTGTAGCAGGGTGTTAGGAAATAAAGATGGGAACTTCTAAGTGTTTGCCCTATCGAATAGAAATAACACTTGCAATATTTAAGGTACATGGCGGAGCGTATCACCACGGAAGTCACCATTTAGTAATGGGAGCAAACATGTTCAATTATGTCTGAATTTCATTGACCTTTCGACTTAAAGACCGGTTGCCATCAGTGCAAAATCCAGGCCTATCGAGTTCTCTCTCGCAGGAAGCAAAGTAATGCACAAAGCAAAACTTTTGAACGCTACAAACAAGCCACGTGACTGCTTAATTATTGAGTAAAAATGTGGTACGCCCTCGTGCACCTGGAAACAAGCTCTAAAGCTTAACGATATTAGTGTCACTAGATGGCGCCAGGGGAATTTCTTTATATTTTTCCGTGGCGCCATCTAGTGACACTAATATCGTTAAGCTTTACAGATTGTTTCCAGGTGCACGAGGGCGTACCAAATTTTTACTCAATAATTAAGCAGTCACGTGGCTTGTTTGTACGTAATACATTCTGTTCGAGAAGAACTATGTTAAAAGATAAAAATCTACGCGACGAAAAAATCAAAGGCATTAACCAAACTATAGTGATAATGCCTAGCTATCCCGATGAAATAGTAAAAATTATTAAAGAAGTGAAAATCAGGTCTTCCACTGGAATGGACGGAGTTTGTATGAAACATATCACTGGATCTATCGAAAATTCCTCTATATATATTTCAAAATTGATTAATGCAATCATTGAAAAGGAACTATGGCCTGATGAACTGAAAGTACAAGTACTAAGACCCATCCATAAACATAATAGTAAAAAAAGTTAAGTAATTATAGACCCGTTTCTCTTCTATCTAACATAAACAAAATTATTGAAAAATTTTTCTATAAGAAAATTTTAATTTTTATGAATAAACATAATATTCTAACAATTAGACAGTTCGGTTTTAGACAAAACAAAAGCACTACAGATGCCTTAAGGCATATCAATGAATTAATAAAATAAGTCTTTGGATAATGGTAAATATGTAAAAGCTGTTTTGGTGGATTTGCAGAAAGCTTTTGATACGGTTGATCATGCTAGGCTCATAAAAAAATGCGAAGCGTATGGGCTGCGAGGGAAATGTGGCAAAATTATAATAAGTTACCTATTTGATCGAAAGGCTTTCACTAAACTAGACGGTTGTTACAGCAATCCTGAACTCATTAAGTATGGTGTCCCACAGGGTTCAGTTCTGGGCCCGCTTCTCTTTTCAGTATATAAACATGATGTTGTAAATTATGTAAAAAATTGTGATGTTACTCTTTTTGCTGATGATAGTTTCTACCAATAACATGAAAAATATAATGGAACAAAACTTACAGCAGGATTTTGACAATATCAACTTGTGGTTCCTGAAAAATGACGTTTTTATTAACGAGTCAAAAACAAATGTTATTGCCATTAGCTCTCCGCGTAGGATTATGGAGATTGATCAATTATTTCTTCACAGCGAACGTTCTCAAAACTCTAATAGGTGTTCAATAACTTGTGTTAGTGTTAAAATGGTAAAAGAAGCAAAATACCTAGAATTAAATATTGACCGATCTTGGAAATTTAAAACGCATATAAATTCATTGACAAAAAACTTAAGAAGATTTCTGCCCTTGTTTTACAGGTTAAAGTATGTGTTGAATGAAAAAAATAAGGAAATAGTTTTTGATGCCCTGATCACTCACTAGTCATATCAGGTATGGAGTCGAATTGTATGGATTTGCCGCAGGGTATCCTAATAGACACACTTCAAAGAACACAAAATAAACTTATTAAGGTTCTATTTAAAAAAGTAAATTCTGATACCTCGACTAAAGACCTATACAAAGATTACAAGATACTTGACGCAATAAAATTTAGAAACTATACACTTATTTTAAACAATTACTTTAATAACGACCATAAAATAGTGGACATTTAAAAAAAAAACATGGAGGGATGAAACCATTAGATACGAAATTTCTTCAGTAAAAAACAGTTAAGAACAAGACGTCAAAATCTTTATATACCAATAATTTTTAACCAGTTACCAGCTGAACTCACTACTTTAACTAGTTTTGGCCAAGTTAAGCGAAAAATCGAGAATAGTTTTTTTAATAAATAGGTTATTATTTTATGATTTTTATGTTTTTATATTCTGCTCTTAAACATTAGAACTTTATTGTCATACATTTGTTATGCCATAGTACTGTATTATAAGTTTGATCGAGAAGGATTCATTTTCACGATTGTGTTCGTTATCTTGTTCTTGTACTTTAAAATTTGATTCCTATTTAGTTTTATGCATTCAGTTTTATTTTTCTCCGTAATTGTAAAGATGATGTTATTGTAACTTATTTTATACTTGATGTAACTCATACAAGTTTCTCTTTGAAACTTGGGAATACAATTAAATAAATAAATTTAAAAAAAAATAAAAAAACTTACTCTCAAAATTACTTTTAAGCGAGGAACGCGTTTTTTCCCCCTCAAGCCAAGACCGGCTGAGGTAGAAATTGCGTATCTTTCCTCCCAGCTCTGCAATACCTGTTCTCGCGCGTGCCAGGAAGTTAATGTCTGCTACCGTTGCTTTGGTAAATAAGATTTTGGAAAAGTTTAAGCAACTGTCTTAGAGCCAGAAAGAGAAATCTGCAACTCGCTCTCAGACGACCTAGTGACAAGTGGTGGAATGCAAGGCGAGAGTTGCAAACCTGGATACTCCCACGTCCTACGGAACCCTATACATTTATGAGCTCTTGTCAGTAGAGTAATAATTAGGCAAATACCCTTGTTATTCAAACCTATTTTTTAGCTACAAAACTTAGAGGCGCCGGTTCACAATTTCGATAGCGTTGCCCATATTTTAAACATAGCATCCACGCTCCAGATTCTCCGTTATCCAATTGGCTGATGTGGGTCACGTGATCTCGTTTTAGTTATGAAAATTCGCGGCGCTGCAGCGAAGGTTTGTTCCTTTTTTTTAAATTTACCGTTATTTTCTTTATAGGCTACTGCTCGAAGATTCTACGGAGCTGCAGCTAGTAGCTGAAAAGGCGCCTTTTGCAGTGCAGAGTTAAATAACGGATTACATTTTTTTTTTAGCCAACGAGCCGAAATTTGTCGGATCCATGTCCCGGACATCGGTGATCCAGTTGACCCAATTGGCATGGTAACCCAAACTATCCAGCTGATCCAAATCATCAACAGTGAATATCACTGCAACTTTCGAGCATTGGTGGTGGGTCTGACTCAAAAAAGGCGCCTCACTAAAACATTTCTTACATCCTCTCCCCCCCCCCCCCCCCCCACACACACGCAATTTTCCTTCCGAATTGACTACAAAAAAACTACCCAAAAAGTACCTATTTCATTCTAAACGAATTTCAGTACAGTAACGTATGTTTTTATTTTTTTATTTCTTGTTTACTGAATTAGTACAGGTAATAAAAAGAAAAGAGAAAAATCACGTGTAGGCCTAATCATAAACTTTAGTTACCATTGACTGACTCATACCATAGGAGTTGATTGTGTTTGAATGGATAAGCAACTCCCAGCTCAAATGCATAGCCGAAGTGCGTAGTCTTCGATGGCAAGCGTGACTCACGAATGTACCCAGAATACAAAGCGCGTCTGCTACTTCCGCCTGACCAAGCCGCCATGAGGTATTCGCGGTTGATAAGAGATTGTTATATTGCCAGGCGTTACGTGCCATTGTGTTTTGTAACAAAGTTTGACAGTCAACGAAACCTTAACGCCGATTGTTGGGGAAGTAAATATCGTATTTTTGTAACACGAGACGGGGTGCTTATGAATGCATGATATTTGCAAGAAAACCGGTGTAGAATCAGTCATCTTCTTGTGACAACAGTGAGTTTAACCAAGTTAAACCAAGTTTAACCAAGCAGAAAAATTACTAAATTACTTATTTATTACTTAATAAATTACTAAATCTAATTTATTACCGTTATACCAGTTTAGTACCGCGTTATACTAGGCGTCGCCTGCTTTCTCCGCCATGTTGAAAGATGGTTTAGCTGGATTAAACCTAATGCGTTGGGTGTACATTTCCGATCGCGCGGCCGCGAGTGCCGATTGGCGTTGCGGTACGTCTTTTGACGCCACGCTCTTAAACTTCCGGTTTAGTCAAGTTGCTTATCCACCAAAACACTATCAACTCCTATGCTCATACAGATATTGACCACTGTACTGATCCTTTTGGGATAGCCTATACAAGCGATGAGAAACGGAGAACTTAGATTGACCAGTCAGCGAGCAGCGCTACGTGATGTTCACGCACTTAATCTGCAAACAGACACAAAAAACTACTACACCTATACCTAAAATCTGAAAAATGATCTTAGCCAGAAATTTCCCTGGACTTCATCCTCACAGAGACCACTTTTTCGATTGGTCGAGCCATTCCGGAGTTACGGGACCCTGAACGATCATTTGGATTGTTTTACATTGTTTTAACCATTGTAATTAGGGAACAATGCCACTCAGCAAACTCCAGACTGCATGCATAAACGTTTGTAGCGCGACGCCATAGCCGTAAAAAAGGTACACGGATTACAAACAAAAACGTCAAGTGTACCGTAAAAAAGGGGGTTATATGATTGAACTTTCACTTGTTAAAATGTACACAAATAAAAATTGATGATTTTTAAATAAAATAATCAAATGTACAACTGAGAAAATTGCATCTGTTTAAGTGCTGTTGTGCTTTACGAATCATATATTTAAAACGTAAAGCACACTCAACAGCAATTAAACAGATGCAATTTTCTCAATTGTATATTTGATTTTGTCAATTAAAAAATCATCAATTTTTATCCGTGTACATTTTTAACAAGTGAAAATTCAATCATATAACCCCCTTTTTTACTTGACGTTTTAGTTTTTAATATAAATTATGTTGTTTAAAAAATGTAAAACTGCACAAGAAGAAGACCCAAGGATGAAGTCCACATGTGTTAGTATCACCTGGAAGTCTCCACTAGGTTACATAATAAGGAATTAGGTCCACGTCTACTTTTATTACAAAGGTATATGGTGTTACGTGTTTGACAGTAGTGGTAACCAGGTAAGCAATTATGCTACAAATTTCAGTTTTATGATTAGCCTATATAGGACATACAAGTGCCACATGGTTCTACAATACACGCATAATTACTCCCAATAAAATTTGTTCCACAAGAAATAAGTCCCACAAATTCTGGGCCAATTTGTTAGTTTTGAATTCATTGGTGGGTTTTTTTTTTTTTTTAATTAGAAGCATTACATCTCCAATAATGTACACTATACTATTCTTGCTTTGATAGGACATTCAACTATACTAATAAAAAATTTTCAAAGACTTCTTTGAGGAAGCAATTCAAGTGAGGTCCTTCTTCTCCAAGTTCAACAGATGGGAACAACAAATCGAGGACCAGCGAGTCTTCTAAGGTATGCCTCTCTCTCTCTCTCTTTCAGTGTCCGACTTGAACGGCCAGTCAGATCACGACAGACAAAACTTGAAAAGCGGGCGAAGCTGCTTGTGGTCTTGGACTGCCAATAAGGGCTCGAGCTGGGTTCCTCCTTCTCCTCCCTCTTGCACCTCTCAGCGTCCCTCTCGTCCCCTCTCTCCCCCCTCTCTCTCTCTCAACCCACGTCTTTGTAGGCAAGTCTTTTTGCAAAGGCTGGAGCCAGGCCTGGGACCGGGTCCATCTGGACCTTGGGCTGGTGGGATCAACGTCGACGCCCAATGGATCCGCCCGGGCGCGAGCGGCATTAGCCCCCGAGCCAATCCCGTCGCTCACGAGACGAAAGGCGCCCGATCGCAAGAAATATTGACCCAGCAACGAATTGGCGCGCGACGCGCTCCGAGCTTTTGCGTTCCCACAGGGCTTGGATGGAAAGAAGAAGACAAGGGGAGAAGGGGCGTGGGGGGGATGCCACGAGAAGACGCAAAAGAAGAGAAGGTGGGGGCATTGAAGACAAACTTGAAGTGTTTAGGTGGCGGAGAAGGAGGGGGGAGGAATACTGAGAGGTAGACTCCGCCTCTCTCACTGCCCTCTCGAACTCGACACTCTATGCAAGACATCCACGGGATCACGAACTTTTCACAGCCGAGCGGGAAAGAAGACCACAGAGCAAACAGAAGGGATGCGAAGACACTCACTCATTGAATTTAGTTCTTAAAATTTTAGTTTTTCGTGAAATATTTCAACGAAACTATTATTTGTATGTATATACGAAAGCACTGAAATTACATTTCGAGGAAGTTAAACTATTGCCGAACCCACTAACTAACAGACAAACAGTCACCATGTTGGTGAAATGTTCACAATAAAGTTAATAGTTCATACTGTACCGGTCAATATTACGTTATATAAACAAGATGGCGAAGAAGCCATTTAGTATATAAAGAATAACACGAAGAAGCCAATTCAGTCTTACAGTTTTAACCGAAAAAGGACGAAGTTAAGTCAAGACTGTAGCAACCCTCGAAAGTATTGAAAACGTTTTGCAAAGTTACTTTCGTGTTAACAATGAACAATGAACGATGTATCGAAGTGGTGCACCGGTAAAGAAAAGGCCGGTTTTCCCCAGCTTAAGGTTAATTTTGACATTAATGAAAGCACCCCATGATAGAACAATATTTTTTCTTTTACTAATGATGATTTACAATAAATAAAAAAAAATACAAGGTAAAGGATTAACGAAATAAACAGTCTGCATTAATGACCGGTCATGTGAGAATACAAGATATACTAATCTGAGAGAAAGAGCAGTTGCCCCGACTGGGAATCAAACTCAGGACATCCCTCTTACTGACCAGGAGGTTTAACCACTGCACTACCGGGGCGGACCTGGGCTATACTCCAGCCTAGCTCAGTAGCTGTTTAACCTTTCTCAGTGGTGACCTAAAGGCCACAAACATACATTTTTGGCCTCCAAACTAAACATTAACGGTAACTAGATATCCTTGTGATTTTTCTTTATTTATTGCTCGCATTATTATTTCTAGTTTGTGACGATACAAGCTGTTTTTTTCTCCTTGTGTGTGTTTGTGGCCTTCAGGTGACGGCTGAGAAAGATTAAACAGCTACTGAGCTAGGCTGGAGTATAGCCCAGGTCCGCCCCAGTAGTGCAGTGGATAGAGCATCCGACTAGTAAGCAAGCGGGAAGTCCCGGTTCGAGTGCCAATTGGGGCAGTTGCCTTTTCTTTCTTTCTCAGATTAGTGAATTGCGTATCCTCACAAGGCCAGTATTTAATGCTGACTGTTTGCCTCGGTATCATTTACAAAAAAATTACACCAAAAAAAAAAGCTAGTTATGGGATTAATTGTATAGACTATCCTAATCCGGATATAAGAATAAAAAAACAAAACATATTTGTGTTTTCGACTTTTTAATCTGATTAAGTTATCTTAGGCGAGTATTCTGAACCACTTTGTAGCTCAAAAATAGTTAGCTCCTTGCACAGGCAAAAAACGCTTTTGGGTTTAGTCGCGCATCAAAGGGTCTGGTTGTGGGTGGCGCTAACAGCTTGGTAAGCATCCTTGGGAAGACTGTGTGCCTAGATCACAATTAAAGATAAAAATGATCATATTAAACGTGAGCAACGAGACTCATGATGTCAACTGGCGTTCAGCATGCCGCCAAATGAGTGGACATAGGAAAATGTTTGGGGGGGGGGGGGGGAAGAGGGCAACATTGCCCAACCTGGTCGCTGTAACCATTAGAATCTACATTTCCCAAATATATTACTTAATGTAAATTTGCATACAGCTTTAGCTAGCCTGTTCGTCTCAATTACTGACGTGCTGTAGCACTACGTTCAATGTTTTGATCTGCAAATATCAAAATATTCACTTCACAAAAACAACTCAAAAGTTGTCGTTTGCGGCCGTTTGTGCTTATTTTGCTCAGGTTTCCATCTGGGATTAAGAAATGAGAAAAAAGTATACTGCAACATAAGATTTTAACAAGTCCCGTCAACAAACAAGCTTCCCTCAACGAACTTGAGCAGATGCTCCCTTGGTAGGCTACATCCAAGATATCGGGTGCTCGTCTGCATGAAGTCCCATTCTCTTTCGCACGTGCGTGGGTGTTGATGGATGGCTGACCGGTCCTGCCCCGCTCCCGCCCCCGCATAATGGCATGCAGATGCGTTCGTGCCATCAACCAGCTATCGCCATGGTAACGGAGCTTCAGCAACGGGACTAACAACGATCGACAAGGCGACATCAACTCAAGATGTGACCGCCTCTTTCCTCTCTCTTCTCTTTATGTTTGGGTGCTTGCATGAAGAGGCAGTAGGACCCAGGTGCAAGCTGGCGCTACAACACATTACAATATCGTAATAAGCGAGTAAAGCTCGGGCTTACCTGAACCGCGAAGACCCTCTTTGGCAGCAACATCTCGCATCGAAGACTTTCCTTCTGTGAAGAGAGAGAGATAAAAGACAACATTTGTTAAATTAAATTAGAACGTTAGTTGTTGGGTTGGGTGGAGAGAGAGGGGTGGGGGGAGGGACCTATTGTCGCTTAATTGTGCAGGTTAACTTGTTCTCGCGTGGCATTTTAGTTTACAAAGATTTGTTTGTCACTTAACCATGGACATGCTAACTGCAGGGTACACCGTAACTGGTGAAACTAATCGAAGCAGACAGTCATCATTAAAGAGGGGCCTTACGACAATTAAATACAAGGTACACCAATACGGTACAGTAGGAAAAGGCAACTGTCTCGATTGGACTCGAATCCAAGACATCAGTAGTGACTCCTAATGACTGAAACTCGAACCCAGGACATCGTTGGTGACTGAAGATCTCAAACATATAGGTGACTCATCTACACAAAAGGTGACTAAAGGTCGCAAACATGAAGGTGAATAAAGGTCAAAAACATAAAGGTGACTAAAGGTCACAAACGTTAAGGTTACTAAGGGTCAAATGACTATAGGTCACAAAAATAAAGATTGCTAAGGGTCAAAGACAAAAAGGATGACTAAAGGTCACAAACATAAAGGTGAATAAAAGTTAAAAACATAAAGATTGCTAAGAGTCAAAAACATAAAGGTGACTAAAGGTAAAAACAAACACACATAAACGCAGTTTATACTACTTCGGACACCAATACATTCATCGCAACTCCTACAATTTGAACGTATGTTGAAAAGTTGACATTTTTTTACACATGTGTGTTATTTATACGTATAATTAGCGCGTGCTTTGTGTAGCTTCTGTAGGTACCACACCAACTAGGCTACTATACGTTAATTCACCAACAGACACTTTTAGTTTTTGTTCTCTCGCAGTAATATTTTTTTTTAAACTCAAAAACAAACGACTTAACTCATGCACCACTCTAAAACGAGGTAAGATCTCAAAATTACAGGAACAAGAATGATTTGGCTTCTGGCTTTCAATAGCATGAAGTTGGTAGACTCTTGGTGGTAGACAAAATGACCGACAGATAAGATCGTTGCTCCGCCTGTACTGAAGAAGACCTTATAATGGCCTAAAATGGCAATTTTTATTAAATTGGGCTGCAGTGCTTGCCCTGATGAACGGGACTCTGTTTTTTAATCCATCGCCTGTGTTTATTTGATACTGTTGTTGTGAAGAGGCAACCACCCAACACCAAAACTGGTAGAAAAACCCACCAAGTTTCAAAAAACGATCAGCCTTTGAAGGTAGTGATATCATTCAACCAAGGAAACGCCGCCAAGGTCAATCCTATTAGCCAAGTTAATCGCACCGACTAATAGTTCAAAAGTTAAATGAAAACTTGAAGATTGCTACTCGCTGTAGCAATCTTCAAGTTTTCATTTAACGGCCAAAGTATTATTGGCTGCGATTAACTTGGCTAATAGGATTGACCTTGGCGGCCTTTCCTTGGTTGAATGATATCACTACCTTCAAAGGCTGATCGTTTTTGGAAACTTGGCTGGTTTTTCTACCAGGTTTGGTTTTGGGTGGATATCGCGATTTTCATATAGGACTGTGAATGTACAGAAGGGTACACCGTGGTATCTTCATCTGTACCTTTTTTCTAGAGGAATTTTATTTCTATAAATTTTCACATTTCTAATTTTCAAATTTACCATGGCCATTAGCAGTTAGATTAGCCAAATTGCCACAGCTTAGTTTATTGTATTACCACTCTTCACTTGCTTAAGTTGCTTCACTCCCATTTAGGCACACACTGGCTAACATTTTGGCACGTTCGCTTCGCTCACTCAATCAGCGCATCCCCTTCAGTTGTTTTGTTTATCCCTGCACCTTCCCCATAACTTTTCAAGATTTCATTGACATTTAGTCATACAGAAACTTCGAAGGTAGCTGTTACTAAAACAGCAGAATGCGAAGCATTTTATTTGTGGGTTATTAACAAAAACCCCGTTAGCTCGTGGATGTTTGTATTGTTATAACCATCATCTAACATGCATCCTTTAGTTAAAAACACTGCTTTTGAAACTTCTGCAGTCAGGAACATACGTCTTCTACTTTCTTGGCCTACAAAAATATGCAACCTTTCCTAACAACCAAAGTAGGAAAATTAATGGCAACATTCAAACCATTACATCCAGGAAAAAAAACTAAAGGCGGAAACTGAAGCTGATGTGACTGTTTTCATTTATCGGCTCATGTGTGAGGATTGTGCCACAACACCTACACCAACTTTACTAAGTATTATTACTGACTGTAATAATAGTTAAAATTTATACATGGTAATCACGTTTTAAAATTTAATACATAAGAGATTTATAGGTATTGGCATTTTGGCAGTAGCAACTGCCAAGTAAGAAATAGAGCAAACTCTGTGAAATTATTGTAATCTTAATCAAAATAATCTTGTTTATAATAAAAATAATCCCATTAATTCGATTATTTTAAAATAAGCATGAGTACATCCCGCTTGCTATCGTGGTGGAAGGTAGAGGAGCGGGGTATAATCGGGGTGATTATCGGGGTGATTATACCACAGTACCTTTTCGTTGTACGCATGCGCAACTTACCGAGCTAAGCTTAAAACAGACACCAACTGATAATTAATGTCTGTGGCTTTTGACTCGCATATATACCAGCTAGGAAACTCGACATATTCGTTACGATTGTCGTATTTTAACATCACTGTATAATTTTTTAGGCTAGTATCTTATAATTTTTCTTCGGCGATCTATTGGCACAAATAATTTTAATTTTTACTGTATAAGTCTTTTAGTTTATCGATCCCATGGTAATTATTAGCAAACGATTAAAAATTAGTACAGGAACACACACAGCGCATCTCTCGGCGGATTTCAGCAATGCGTGGTTGATGCGGCGTGTTTAACGGGAGAAAGTCGCCGACATCAGTATCGCCTATCACTTTTCGTTGGAGTGGCGATGGTTGGAGACAAATAATTTTATGAAGTGAGAGACTGATAAGCAAATAAAACGTAGCATTACATTATAAATATTAATGAACACAAAGAATGTTTAGTCCTTTTGGTATTATTTATTTTGAATTGGGATATACTCCAATAAAACAGCCCTCTAGCTTTTGTGGATAATACGGCTAAAAATGCTTTCGCACTCAGCCTGTAACCAGACTAAAACTAACTCATGCTAATTAATTTGAAATTATACCCCTCGCGCTACGCGCTCGGGATATAATTGCAAAATAATTAGCATTCTTTAGTTTTATTGTCAGGTTACAGGCTTCGTGCGAAAACAGTAGCCG
Organism: Lithobius niger; assembly: GCA_023313725.1. Lineage (NCBI taxonomy): Eukaryota > Metazoa > Arthropoda > Chilopoda > Lithobiomorpha > Lithobiidae > Lithobius > Lithobius niger. Next base: position 21,704 of record JAHWFP010126262.1, read on the forward strand.
TATTATCTACAAAAGCTCTAGGGCTATTGCTACTGATTATTTCCAACCCTGGACCGAACCCAGATCGCGTACGCGAATGATCGCAAACACGCCGAATTTTTCGCCGCGATGGAGTTAGGTTTTATCACCCTCCCTGGACAGAAGTAAGATTCAAAAAATTAATTGTAACTTTCTTACGCCCCCACCCCTTTTTTTCATCAGAATAATTGTAACACCCCACGGGCGTTTAATGGGCGATTTACGGTATACAGCAATAATATTTAATTTGAAATACGAGTGGCGCCATCTATGGCCGAATTGATGAACTACGTAAAATATAGGTTTTTTTTTTCATACAGTTCGATCCGGATGGCTCTACTCATTTTTCAAACGTTTTGTTATTTATTACTCCTTTACCACAGATGTTACAAATAAACAGTTTTCATACGAACGAAAGGAGAGACAAGTTAAGTTACGTACTTGATTTCAATTTTTTTATTGTAAGTTAATGTTTTACCATGGAGCTAGAAAAAAAAAGTAGACGTTGGCGCCAACTCGTACGGTCACCCTTATATTGTAGGCCTGGTGAGTTGCCGTTTACGTTTCAGCTTTATATTAAGCACGCATGCATAAATAAAACTAGTGGGAATAATAGACCCTTTCATAAATGATGATAACCAAAAAAAAAACATTCAAAAATAATAAGCGTTTTGTTTCAGCGGCCGTTCGCCATCAGCTGTGTTTCCTGACTTTTCCCTCCCCCTCCTCCCCTCTCCGCCGCACAACCCCTGTTTTGGAGCGCATGCAGATGCTTCCGGGTGCAATACGTATGCCCACCCCTATTCCTCAGTCCAATACCCCTTCCCCTGCCTATTGCAGCGTTCCAATCGACCGCGCTGGACGGATGGAGAAGAAAAACTGCTGATACCGAAACTGCGGAAGGGGAGGGGGGGGGGGGCGTTTGTTGTCGCATGTGGGGGGAGGGGCTAACTGTGGGAGAGCCCCTTCCTCCGGGCAGCTGCAAGGCGCGTGTACCATCACAGGTGGCCGATGCGAAAAAAAGGCATCGCGCACACGTACAGCTGCCGGACACCCCCTCCACCCCTCCCCATCCTTTAGGCCGTAGGGAAAGGGGAAACAAAATATGCAGAGTGGAAGAAAAAGTGTTTTATATCAATATAATGTACAGAGGGAGAATAGGCATGAAGTTTAGACAAGGAGGGGAGGGGGAAAGTGGAGGGAAGGGGGGGTTAGGTGGTCAACATCGAAACCCCTGCGCCATTGTTGATTTTTTAAGCCTTTATCTTCACTTATTTTCACGGAACAATAGCGTTCTTGAGGCGGACATACGGCCACGGTCTCATCGAGGGAACAAAAATGCTTGCTTGTTAGAATAGTCTAGCGTTTACACCAACTGCCCCGTAGAGCTGATTTAACTTGATTCAGTGCATAACGTGCTCAATGTGATCACACCAAGTAGAAGAGATAGAAATGCGCCGAAAACTCGATTTAAAAAAAAAAAACTTGCAACATCAAAAAACTAATACGGTAACTTCAACCTCTGATCCTATTTATTTTCTCCACAAGATTCTAATTCCCAACTGCGTGCTTCTTCTTTAAATAACAAACGCCTGTCGCAGCGTCTGGAGCCCAGTATTCGGCCATGAACACGAAAAAAATAATTTACCATAGTACAATTCTCGCATTATTCTTACTTTTTTCATTCTTTACGGATGTTCATCTTAATCCTAATTGGTTTCTTAAACTCGGTTAAGAACATAATTATCTTAATCCGAATTAATGTTTTTGTAACTCCTCAACTTCGTTAAGAACGTATCTTAATCCTAATTATTTTTTTTAATTCTATTTTTACTTGACTCTATGCTTACATGGTAACCAAGTCAATTTTTCAAAATCAAGTGACTAACATTTAAAATGTGCAATATGAAATGGTTATGGTTTTGAGAGGTGCTAATTAAAATTTTCATTCGTATGTGATACATTTAAGGTGATGACACCAAATCAGCTTTCGAATTCATGCATTGGGTATTTAAAATACCAAAATCAGGTTGGTTGACGTTTTGAGTAGTAATTAAAAATTTCATTCCAATGTTGGTACATTGGTGATGTGACGAAGTCAACTTTCCAAATTCACGCATCTAACATTTAAAATATCCAATATGAAAGTGTTTCAGGTTTTAAGCGGTGCTAATTAAAACTGTCATTCCTTTGCGATACATTGGTGATAAGACCAAGTACATTTTCGAAAATCAAGCATCTAACATTTAAAATACTCAAAATCAAAGTGCTTCAGGTTTTAAGTAGTGCTAATTACAATTTTCATTTTTTTGTGATACATTGGTGATAAGACCAAGTCAGGTTTTGAAAATCAAGAAACTGACATATAAAATAACGCAGACATGGGGATGTTCAGGTTGTGAGTGGTTCTAATTAACATCAAGTCAACTTTCGAAAATCAAGCACTTAACATTCACTAGAGCGTCGTCAGTTACACTGTCGACAAAATGCCCAAATTAATGTCGACAAATTAATGATTATTAATCAGGCAATAAATTATATAAATATTTATTTAAAAAATTTAATGTTAAAATAATACATGGGGAGAAATTATAGAAAACTACAAGATCATCAAATAAATTAATCCGTGTTGCATTGGAGACAGCATTGTGGCTCATCTTTTCGATTGCTCATCGCATCTTGTTTTTTTTTACCATTTGCCTTCGCAGCACGTCATTGGACGGCGTTGTCCTTAAATAACACGTCCTATTTTAAACTTTCTTTTTTACAAACCACCTCTGTGTGTGCCGCTTTCAATATGCAAAATATGGTTTAAATTGAATCAATCGTTATTCCGTGATGTGATTACAAATATTGCATTCGAGTGTGTCCATAATCGAAACTCCAAAAATATGCAAAATGAGAGTGGGTCAGGTTTAAGTGGTGCTATTTAAAACAAATTTTCCTACGTGGTAAATTTGTGATGAGACCGAGTCAACTTTCAAAAATCAAGCAACTAACATTTTAAAAATACCCAAAATCAGGATGGTTGAAGTTTTGAGCAGTGGTAATTAAAATTTTCATTCCTATGATCTGCAACATTGGGGATGAGACCAAGTCAACTTTCGAATATCAAGCGACTAATGTTGAAATAACGCAATATGGAATGATTCACGTTTTGAGCGGTGCTAATTAAAATTTCGATTCCTGTGTGTTACATTGGGGTTCTTTCGAAAATTAACCCTTTTGGATCAAGCAAAAGTAACTGTCGTTGCTTCTACACATCGCGAATTAGTATCATTTTTTACCCAAAGTCCCACTAGAACGATTCGTCATCGTATCAACTCTCATTCACGTGCAGCTATAAACTACAAAACATTATTTTGAACAGCAAGCAGTGTTACCCGAGTTACCTTCAGGAACCAAACTCGGCGAGCATGGTTTATTTGGTTGTTTATAGTATCCGCGGCCTATCTTGAGTTCGCCCAGAACGAATACAGATAATCGATTGTATGTTTTCGATAGCAGAGCACCTTGTTGATATCCTAGATGGTTACAAAACAATGGCGTCCGTCGATTAAAGCCGCTCCCTCCAGGAAGATGTAGGCGCTCGAAAAATACCTGCAGGACTCAAGATATGCTGCGCGCACAATAGCTTACTGCCTGAAGCGTAATTTGAATGCTATTGTACAGGCAATCGTCTAAAATTAAACTAGAACAGGGGATTATGACGCGACATCGCGCACGTCCTACGCAATTAGTACATGCAACAGCGTGTTTCTTCGCAACCTCAGTTACATAGGTCAATTTTCAAAGGCACCCTTCGTGAAGAGACCACGACAGCTTTTCAAAATCAAGAAACGAACACTTACAACACGCAAACATGGTGATGTTCAGGTTTTGAGTAGTGATAATTAGAATTTTAGTTCTTACGTGATACGTTGATGTGAGACCAAGTTAACTTTTGAAAATCAAAGCACCTAGCCTAACATTTAAAATATCCAAAATCAGAGTGGTTCAGGTTTTAAGTGATGCTAATTAAAATTTTCATTCCTATGTGTACATTGTAAATGAGACCCAGTCAGCTTTCGAAAATTAAGAAATTAACACTTAAAATGCGCAAATGGGGGGGGGGGGGTGTTCAGGTGTTGAGTGGTGCTATTTAAAATTTACATACGTATGTGATAAATTGTAGGTGATAATGCCACGTCAACTTTCCAAAATCAAGCGATTAACCTTTAAAATGTGCAATACGGGATGGTTAAGGTTTTCAGTGGTGCTAATTAAAATTTCCATTCGTACGATACATTGCAGCTGATGACACCAAGTCAACTTTCCAAAACCACGCATCTAACATTCAAAGTATCCAAAATCAAAGTGGTTTAGGTCTTAAGAGGTGCTAACTAAAATTTTTATTCCTATGATACATTCATTGGTGATGTGATAAGTCAGCTTTTAAAAAATAAAAAAACTAACACTTAAATAGGCAGTTCAGGTTTTGAGTGGTGCTAATTAAACTGTCCATTGCTACGTCATATATTACAGGTGACGCTAAGTCAACTTTTGAAAGTCAAGCAGTCAAGAGTGTCATCAGTTACACTGTCGACAAATTGGAGCGAAGCGATTGTTAATCGCACCATAAATTAAAGTTGCATAAACGTTTATTTAAAAAAAAATTAATGTTAAAACATGGGGAGAAATTTTGAAAAACTGCAAGATCGTCAAATAAATTAACCCGTGTTGCATTGGAGACAGCATTGTGGCTCATCTTTTCTGTTGCTCATCGCATCTTGTTTTTTGTCGATTTGGTTTCACAGCGCGCCACTGGTTAGCATTGTACCACAATAACATGTCCGATTTTAAACTTTTTGTTTTTATAAACCACTTTTAGGTGTGCTGCTACCAATGTACAAAATCTGGTTTTAATTGATGTAGTAGCTATTGCGTGATGCTATTACAAATATTGCATTCAAGTGTATTCATAAACGGAGCTCCAAAAATATCCAAAATGAGAGTGGTTCAGGTTTCAAGTGGTGGTAATTAAAATTTTCCGTCCTGTGTGGCAACTGTGTTGAGACCAAGTCAACTTTCGAAAATCAAGCAACGAACATTTAAAATACCCAAAATGAGGATGGTTCAAGTTTTGAGCAGTGATAATTAAAATTTAGTTCCTATGTGGTACATTGGTAAGGAGACCAAGACTGCTTTCTAAAATCAAGCTAACATTTAAAATACCTCAGAATGAGGATGGTTCAAGTTTTGACCAGTGGTAATTAAAATTTTAGTTCCTACGCGGTACATTGGTGGTGAGACCAAGTCAACTTTAGAAAATCAAGCGGCTTATTTTTAAATATGCGATGACTCAGGTTTTGAGCGGTGCTAATTAAAATTTTGATTCCTATGTGGTACATTGGTGATGAGACCAAGACAGCCTTCCAAAATTAAGGAACTAACACTTAACATACGCAAATATGGGGACGTTCAGGTTTTGAGTGGTACTAATTAAAATTTCATTTCCTACGTGATGCGTTGACGTAAGACCAAGTTAACTTTCGAAAATCAAAGCACCTAACATTTAAAATACAAAAATCAGAGTGGTTCATGTTTTAAGTTGTGCTAATTAAAAGTTTCATTCGTAGTGTACATTGGTGATGAGACCCAGTCAGCTTTCGGAAATCAAGAGTCTACATCTAAAATGCACAAAAATGGGGTGATTTAGGTTTTGAGTGATGCTACTGTAAATTTTCCTTCTCGTGTGATACCTTGGTGACGAGACCAAGTCAACTTTCGAAAATCAAACATCTAATGCGCTAATAAGGAGTACATGTTTGAGCGGTGATAATTAAAATTTTCATTTCCAGGCGGTACACTTGTAATGAGATACACAACTTTCGAGATTCAAGCGTCTAAAATACCCAAATACATTCAGTGGTTCACGTCTTGAGTGGTGGTAATTAAAGCTTACGCTGGAAAGTAGCCGCAAAGCAGCTTATGACCGTTTGGTGAACGTGATCCCGCAGAAAATTTGAATGTACAACGCATTTATGTAGTGTTTTATTTTATTTATTTTTATCACATGCTGACAATGTGTCATAGGCCCATACTCTCTGATACCAAGCACGTATGAAAAAATAACATTAGCGGTAATTCGGTGCACACACATATTTCACTATTCACTTCGCACGGACTCGGGGAGAAGCTGGATTGATAGTCCCCCACAAAAAAAAAAAAATTAAGAAAGAATCTTCGATTTTACAGTAAGAAATTCGACAGCAATTAAAAAATAATCGTACGTGAAATGAGAAAACAGTAAGTCCTCTGCGCTCGTTGGCACCTTGATTTAAAAGGACATACCTTCTCACTATATTGGAGCATCCTGCACGAAATAGCTTTTGCAACATTTACATAGTTTATACTGAATAGAAATTTCGTTCTCACGAGGAGAAAAATAGGAACATGCATGCCTTTGCAACATTTAAACGCCTGAAGTAATGAAGTCGTGCCGAGCCGTACAGGAAAGCCATCCGGGAGAAATGGCGGTTCAAGATTTCCTACGTTTAATATTAATGAATCCCATGGTTTTTTTTTTTCCGAGCTTCCAACGCACCGCTCCTGAAGATGGGTGTGTATATTCTCAGAAAGCCAGATGGTGACAATTCTTGGAGTTGCCTTAGCTAAAAATTCATTTGGCAAAGAGTATTTTGCTTGGTTTACTAGATTTGAGGGTTGGCCGACCAACATAAAAAAGGCTTTGTTTTTTTTCCTTTTTATTTACTATGTACATCTTAAAAACAAGGCAAACACCTAATTAAGTATTTCTAAAAACAAAGGTATTGGAATAGTTGTTCAAATTTTGCCTTTTCTCGGAAATAACCAACAAACCGTTTTTCAGTTTAATTTAAAGCGTGCATGTGGTTTGTGAGACTTCAAACTCACATCTGATGGAGTCCGTTCAAACATATGTATTATGTACTGTATATATAACTGATATACCACCCGTCGTTGGCAGGCCTATATGGTAAGACCTAGAGCCATTAGTGTATATGCGTCCTTAGGGCATCCGTAAACGTTTTTTTTTTGTCTTTTAACTTCCAAACCGTTTATTCGATTTTTCCTATTTATTTTTTATTTTAATTTCTTTGAGCCTAAAGTCAACAGAAGCAATTTAATGCTTATTTGGTTGAACCAGCTCAATTGTGAACATTACCAGCCTTTTTTGAGAGAAGAAATATCTGATAAAGGGAGGGGCAAATCCGGGGATTTGAACCGGGAAACCTCCGATCATCGTAGGGACCGAAAGATTGTCCATAATTGGCTCAAATAAGTTCCCATAGCTGCTGAAGGAGCGTGGTAGCTTCTCACCCTACCCTGGCCGGCAGTTCTGGCGGGGACTTTGCCAAGGTCCCCTTTCCAGGGGTTCGATCAGATCCACAAACTTCCAGCAACCAGGCTGATCTCTCTCACCGCTCAGCCACGATGACCGCGATTAACTCAAACTGGTTACGGATAATACAAAGAAATAACTTTCCATCAATAAGGGCCCATTCAAGGTTTATGTTAACCAGAACGACATCACAAAATGATACTGAGTTGAGAGAGAGAGAGACAGAGTATGCGTTGTGATCCTGCAAGCAAGGCAATCACTTTCGGTTTCGGTTATAGGAAACAGGCTTTGGGCGTATTGTAGGCAAACCGAACAGAACTTTATTTCGAATTTATAGTTAGTGTCTATTTTAATGACTTTGCCATATTTGTTAATGCTCATTAAAAATATTGCGTCGTGTTGCTTCTTCAGTCCAGCTCCTTGGTGTAACAATGAAAAGTCGTTGAAAAGTCCGAAAAATTACCATTCAAGGCGGGGAAAAGCGTTGTGCGTCAAAATGTCACGTAATCGCATTGTTTCTTCAGTCCAGCTCCTTGGGGTAACACTGAAATTCACTCTTAAGCCGATTGATGGGTGGAAACACGGTCTATTAACTGACTTGCGTAGTCAACGTTGTCTGCAGTGATTGTAGACCTGTTTCCCAAATGTTGGCCAGATTTGGGAGACATTAAAGTTCGTTCCGTGGCTAGCTATCCATTAAACTGATTCAACTGCAAGAAGTGTGCGTTATTCCTTCAGCCAGGTTGGCGGTAGTGTGGAGCAGAGTTGTGCGAGGAGTCTCTGGAAAAGTCAAAACCTCGCGTGTGTCGGCGTCTTCGGGAAGGGGCTCTCTCGTGCCGACTACCACACTGTTTATCTCACCAAAACGAATTACTGACATAAACCGACTTTCCTTCATCTATAATAATTTAAGTTTGTTGGAAACGCAACCGGATGGCAAGGACCTGGTGGTCACTAACGGCCATCCGATTTTAAAACAACAAATTATAAATCACAAAAGTTTAAGAGTTTAAAAGTTTAAAAAGAAGATGATGGCTGGGCTGGATGGTCCCCGATGGTCCCCGATGGTCCCCGATGGTCCACAATGGTCCCCGATGCATCACCAAACGTAAGGGACATGTGGGGGAAAGCCGGGTAGCATTGTCAATGTTTCTTAAATATAATAAAATTAAAATTAAAATGCATCGCAGTTTAAAGCTTGGCCAAAACCAATTAATCTACAACGAAAGTCCAAAACTACAGAAAACATCTTGACATGAGATTGATATAAAACAAGAGGTGTCGAAACGAGACAAAGATTAAGATTAGCTTTTTCTAAGCTATTCTTCACAGCCTTCACTCCTGATCACCAAAGTGTAGTAGGAAGCCAACCGTCTTTCCGAAGGGGCAGCAAGACAGCCAACCACAAGAATCAGACGGCCTTGAAAATAGTGCAGCGCAGCCGACCCACAACAACCTTGTTAGTATACAAGCCGCATAGGCGTAGTCATGGTAACGGACGGACGGACAGACAGACGGCTTCTCTTTCTTCCACCTGTGGAGGTCGGTCGGACGGACGGACGGACAGAGTAATTAGGGCGCAGGCGATAAAGCGCGGTGGCCGGTGTGAGCGGGCAGGTGGTGCAGTGGGAGCCCTCTCACCTGGCGAACGGACGCTTTAATGGCCAGCTACCCTACACCCCCGCAAGTAAGGAGGCATCGCGTGCCCACCAAGACCAACGCAAGGATGAACACGGAAGAAGGAACAACTCAACACAGGAAGTAAACAAGAATATTTTCTTTTGGACCCAATAAAAACAAAGTTCTTCGAATCCGTGTCGTAGCTTGGACGATATTCCTAAAAATAATGTACTTATTTTAAGAGACATTGGTTTTTAAGTATTTATTACTGGTAGTGGAGGAAATACTGTTTTATTGTTTACGCAAGGTAATCGATTTTTTAATCTTCTTCTTTGCAATAGCAAGAATTTATAGAGCGGTCAAGGGGGTTAATCATTTAAATAAAACTTCGTACGAATGTGTTAATTCTCATGTTTAGCAACTTTACGAACACAATGTTACTGGAGAAAATAAAATTAGATACATGTTCTATTATCTTGCAGTGGACAATAGACCTCTTAAACTTGTTTTGTTAATTATGCGATTTTCCAGTTAGACGATTACCCCGCGCCCCCACCAAAATATATGTTTTTGATTATTTTTTTGACTGTTCGTCTGTGCTTCTGGCAAGCACGAGGGCTAAACGTCTAACTGAAAAATCGCATAATGGAAGAACGTATACAGTATAACAGTATAACGGAAATTCGTCCAACACGAAATTCGTATAATGGAAAATCGTCAAATTAAATGTCCCGGCCTCGCTCGCTGCGGTTATACATATAGCCGGTTCGAATCCGGGTCATGCCACTCCGACGAAACGTAAGTGCATAAAGGTGGCTTACTGAACAACGTTATTTCTAGTGTATGATTTTCGCTGTTGGCTTATTTCCAATTTTCCTTAATTATTGTCCAGTTAGACGTTTATCCATTATACGATATTCCGTCTAGATTATTTTCCTTTATACGATATATACGATATTAGACAAATTATGCCATTAGACGATTTTCCAGTTAGACTTTCGTCCGACGCCCCTTTTTGGTGCCAACGTAAATCCTGAGGAGCGATGCCTTCTTCGGAAAAAAAAAGTCCCTAGATAAAAGCATCTTACATTATGTTCACCATGTTGGTGTCGTTTGGAATATGATTAGCTGGAAGGTTACGTGCAGTAGGAGGGAGGCGTGCACAATGACCAGTATGTACGTTAATACCAAAATGTAAGTTTTCAATAGTTTTTATGACTGCTTCTGGCTAAGTGCTTGGTCGTACCACTCACTTCACATTCCCCATATCGTAAAAAAAAAAGTGTATCATTAGGTCGCCCATCCCACCAGCCGGCTGATTATACGGTTCGCGATCTTCTGATACAAGATTCCATTTTGGGGTTAGCTGGGTTTCCACCCCTGTTTTCAGTTCAAAGTGAGGATGCTTATGAATGGCTCTAATAACGCTTCAAACCTTTTTTGCCGCATTCGATGACTAACTCTAAACTGATTGATAGAGTCATAATTCATTCCGCCGACTATTAGCGGGAAGAATGTAGTTTCTTGAGGCGAGCAAAGCCTATTAACCACGCCTAACAGGACTACACCATTCGCTTCCCTTCGCCCGTGTTGTTAGGCTTTACAACCTACCCACCCTGATGTGGGTCCAGAATGGATTATCCCGTTCGTTCGTAGGTTGCCAGACCTCTACTTTTATTTTTGTCGGTAACCTGGAGTACAACAAATCTCAAAGGTCATACGATTATGCTACACTAAGAAAATTATCTTCATACCCGCCGTAGCGGAATACTGAAATTGATACAGCTACATGCATTGATTTTACTTTATGTTTACCCGTATGCATGACAGGACAACGGGAGAACTGGGGGGAGGAGAGAGGGACTAAATAACTTTGAACGTAAATTTTCTCCACAACCTTGCCTCCTAAAAAACCACACATCACTTTACTTAAGGACGGAAAGCCAAAGGCTCAACAAGAATTCAATAAATACAGATGCAAACCTAAATGTACGATGCCTTTTGGACTTATATGTCAGTCTGCCTGAGCGTGGAATTGAACCCACGATCTTTGGAACCAAAGGCCGACGTATACCGTCGCTGAGCCATACTGACACGGCCGTACCCTAACTCCAGCTGGTGTTATGATATCGAACTAAAATTGGCACCAATATTGTAATCCTATACCAATATTTGCAGTGTGGCAAAGGCAAACGCACCAAAACGCATCCTTTAAGCTGAAATGTTAAGTTAGAAACCAAAGGAGTTAGATAAATACAGTTCGAGGCATTTTAAACTGGAAACCGAGCAGCATTCATGGAGAGTTTTTTTTACTGCACAACTTTAATAAGAGTGCAATCTTTAAATTCAGTGTCACCAAAGGAGAAATGGTATCATAACTTCGGCATCATAAAAAGCAATGTCGTTGCACGTTATCTGGATCGAATCTAAACATATATCAGTCAATCTTTAGTGTTCCGGGCGCAAGAAAGTAAAGTAGGGCTATATTCTAGGTCCAGCATATAAGAACAGCTAAACAAACACAGCTGACACTGAAGCGATGTCGTGTCTCTTTTTTTTAACCTTGTATTAAGAGAATAAGAAGCCAAACTCCGTTGCAGATGCGTTTTAACTGACTTAGAGATAAAGTGTCAGGCAGCTGTGGTCTAGAAAACAAAGTCGGCTTTATGAAGTCGAATGATGGTTGGCCGGCTAAGGGATTCCAACATGACAGCTGACAAAACGGTTATTTTAAGGTTCCACTCACCCCCAAAACACCTCAACATACGAGCAGTGGCGTCCTTACCAACATTTTCCACTTGCAGGAGACATTTTCACCCGTTTGTGCGGGACGACAGTTAAATTTGTTTTAAATCAGAATGATTATGCCCTACAAAATACGAAAAGGAGACGAAACATAATTACTTTATGTTTTTTGTAAAGAAAAGTGGGCAAATGGGGAAATATTCAACTTAGGTCGGCACCACTCCTTCCTTTCCAGGATTCGTCAGACACTTGTCAAAGAAGAGCATCTAAATAATCTAAATAGAGATGAGATATATTACCCCAAAGATGCACTGGCATGCATGCACGAAGTCAGAAAAGTAAATGCTATAGTTCAACAACAATTAAAAACACAGTGTGATGCTCCCACATCGTTGTATTGAGTCGAATTAGGTCAACGGGGATGGACCAAAGACTTCCACTTCGATACCCAAGAGTTCGATGCACTTACTAGGCAGGCGTGTACTTCCATACATGTAATAGGACACACACAATGAAACGCAAATAGTAGTAGAATAAAAATAAAAGCGAAAACAAGAGCTAACTCATTATTTCTCTCACTCTCAGATCTATATTGCATATGAACCAAAACCGAAACTGGTGTAAGAAAAGCGCCAATTTTCCAAAAAAGGTCGAACTTTGAAATTAGTGATATCATTCAACCGGGAAAAACCGTTAAGGTTAACCCTTATTAACCATCAAACTTGGCGCATTCCTCTTCTTTAATTTTTTTGGAGATGCGACTGATTATAATTCTCTACAAAAATATCACTGTTTGAGTCATAGAATTGTACAGATCTAAGTACAACATACTTCATCAGTCTAAGTAGTGGTCATATAGAGAAATTAAAGAAGAGGAAAATGTTCCAAGTTTGCTGTTAATAGGGTTAACCTGGGTGCCGCATCCCCAGGTACGATTAACTTGGGCAATAGGATTGACCTTGGTGGCCTTTCCCTGGTTGAATGATATCTCTACTTTCAAAGGCCGACCCTTTTTGGAAACTTGGGGCTTCTCTTATACCAGTTTTGGTTTCAGGAGGATGAATCTTAATCAAAGCAAGTTCTTGAAAACATTAGTGCAATTATTGATTAAATTCAGGACAACTTTTATTTCTCCCATTCGCAAAAAGGTTACGGTTCATGTTATGGCGGGTGGTGAAGAAAGGGTTTTTATTATATTTTTTTACCGAAAGGGCGTCGGCATATCGTGGGCATGTTGGCACTTGGTTGGGGGTTGTGAGGGTGAAAAACGCCCCGGGCGCGTCGCCGTTCCATCAGCCTCCTAATCCCGCCATCTATTTGAGAGCGGGTCGGCGAAGGAGCTCTGGCCACAAATCACCTGTCCGCGAAATACACCTGGGAAGCTGCGGTTACTATGGCAACTAGGAACACCACATGCGCACTTTCTCACCGTCAATGGTGTTACAAAGCGATGGTAGAGATAGGAGGGGAGGGGGGGCGGATAGGAGATATACGGAGAAACAGTGCTCATTTTCTTTATATGGTTGCTAGAAAAGACAGTTGTTGGCAGTTAGGGCATTAATTTTTTAAGAAATACATGGAAAAAAAAGGTTTCCTCACCCTCCCCGTTGCAACAGGAATATTAAACGATCTTCATATCGTTTTAGTGAAAAAAAAATGTTGATGGTTCCCGCTTTGGCGTTGCAGTGATGGTTAAACCCAATTTGAACAGTTAAATCGTTCGGAAGTGGGGCGTAATATTCGCACGAATTTACTACAACAGTTTAGAGGTGGGTCAAAATAAGAATGAAAGGGGTAGAACTTACTTGTTGTTCGACCTGTTTCTGAAACGTGTCATAAAAACCAAGGAAGCATCAAGTTAGCACCACACAGAACCAGAACTAGTTGTCTAGTTTTAGACCTTCTTTTGAATACGTAGCACTAATAGTTTGGGTTCCTTAACGTAAGGGTCAGAATTCAGGGTTTAAAATATACTCTTTCTTCTTGGACAGAAAGCTGTTAATACTTTTCAAATCCTTTCAAGGTTTCTTTTTGCTGAGTAATAAGAGTTTTAAAAAAAACAAAAAACTTGTGAGGTTTTACCGGTACACCCCACCCCCTCTTAGAAGCATTTGCAATTAGAAATCAATATTTTATTAATGTTCGCAGCCTAAAGCATCAGATCTTGCTTGAGACAATTTTTATTGTGCTATTTCATTGCCTCAGTATACACGAGTGTAATTGCGCTTGTCCGACCTTCGTGGCGTTGAATGCACCACAAAATGCTGATAACCAACGGCGTAAAGTGTAAAGGTAATTTTTTCTGTTCATGTAAATAGTAAATTGCTCTCATTTTTGGTGGCGCGCCACTATTTTAGCTTTTGATTTTGGTGCCTTCAGGAAAAGTCTTTGCGCAGTCGTCACTGCTTCAAATCTCATCTAAATGTAACGAAGGCTATACTGTATTTCTAAACTAGATGGAAGGGATTCTTTAAAATGTATACCTCTAAACACGAAAAATAGAGATGAAAATTATTTTAGGACTGAGTCCTGGCCCGTATCAACCCTAACTACACAGGACTTCCAACAGACGTCTGGAACATCAGTTCCAATTTGGTCAGATCCAATATGGTCAGCTCCAATTTGGTCAGATC
>JAHWFP010126263.1:0-12280 GCA_023313725.1 Lithobius niger
CAGACAAATGTAAACGTTGTGAGACAAAACGTCGCATATGGTGGAGAGACCCCACCAGACGTAACTAGAAGGAGCTTCGTTTTGTTGTCGTGTGAGGCCTACATGCGCCTAAATTACGTCTCGCGACAGTTTCTCATCCGGTTTGTGTAGCTCAACTCATTTGGAGACGTCTGCAGCACGTTGAGACAGGTTATGACTGACCGGCCGGGTCGCATGGCCAGTGGTCGTCGCCGCCGCCAAAAAACACGGCGACGGGCCGCGCGGCCACGTCCGTTTTTCATTGACAATTCTCGATCACATGGTGAAAAATGAATACGGAGCAAGTACGGTCTCTCTGTGGCCGCCTGCACGCCGCCCGAGATCCTAGTTGCCGCGGTGACAGGCTGGCAGCTGCGGCCAAGTGCGCGTTGCTACATACACCGTAAGCATTCTCGTTGGCCGTAGCGACTTGGCCGCTGTGTGCGCGGTGACCCTAAACGTCTAATTTGTTGTGCGGCCAGCCTTACAATAACTTCCCCTCTCCTTAGAAAACGTCGTGGTGGTTGGGAGGTGAGGGGGGGGGGTGTATGAGAGGGAACGCAGTCGCCAAACTTGTCACCCTCCCCCGACCATTGATACGTAACTTGTGTTTGCAAACAAATTCTCCGTATTTAAATACCGTATAGCAGCGTAGGTGGCCCTGAAGTAAAATTACCTTTTGCATAGTAACAGTTTAAAATACAGTTTACTTACGTATATCATTTTTGAATTTATAGAGGAATTACATACATTAAACGTTAACGCCAATTTTATTCTCCGTGGTTTATTTTGTATAAAGATTTTCCATCTTTAACCTATAAAATATAGAATATACTTGTTATTGTTTTTTTTACAAGTCAAAAATGTATAACGAATCCATAAAGTTGTGCAGTAGTGCACATAATAGAACAAACCATTACTTAATATAAAAACGCTGCATTACGTGTTGTAACGGAACTATAAACGAAATTGGTTATTATAAAATACAGTAAATTGCTGTTTTCATGTCATGTAACAACTGTGGGAATTCCGTACATGGAACGTACACATCTTTTTTTATTTTCCATTTCTACATTATTGTAACTAAGAAAGCCTCAAACACTGTGAAGTAACAGAAATACACATATACGTGTTATTACAGACAGATACCTGATACGTATTTGTCTAATTTCTTTATTTGCTTTTTTATTTATTTATTCATGTATTCTTTTTTCATAATCACAAGAAAATAATACAAGTTAAATTATTGCACAAATGTTATTGTTGGTGGGCAAATACTGTTTAATGAACTGCCTCTTGCTGCACAGCCTGTACCGCACTGCAGTACAATCTGAAAAAGTTAAATAAAGTAAGTGCAGAGTTGTTCGACTCCTCTTTGTGTAACTTACAATCTACTCCAAAACAAAACTTGTTAAGGATTCCTGCCAAGCTTTTCGGCCGTAGGAAGTCGTGATATCAAACGCAAAGCTCTTTCACCAAGCTAATCCCACCGAGTAATAGTTCGAAGGTTAAATGAAATGTATGAAAATTGCTTACAGCGCAATTTTCAATTATTTCATTTAACGTATTAGTCGGTAGGATTAGCTTGGCGAAAGAGCTTGGCGTTTGATATCACGACTTCACACGGCCGAAAATCTTGGCGGGAATCCTTAACAAGTTTTGTTTTGGTGTAGATATCAGTAATTTTTGGTCCAAATTGATGAAATCCATTTTGAAATGCCAATCTAGTTTTCTGGTCCATTTCTTTTTCTTATTTTTTTTTTTTTTTTGGTTTCGTTAGATTTTGAGGAGAGCAGTCACCTTTTTTCGTTTGATTAGCATTTTTATTAGTATTGCAGTATCGCCTTGCAAACGCATGAATTTCTTTAATTGTCAGTTTGGCATTGTTGCATAAAAACAATGTTCAAAAAACAATGTAAAACAATCAATTTGAACCTTTGGAGCTCCCTAACCGCTGAACCACTTGACCAACTAGAAAGGTCCATATGAAAAGGGCACATCTCCAGAGCAATACCTGTAAAATGAGTTAAGAACCAGCTTTATTTACCGCATGGAAGAATTTATTTTCGTGATACAAAAGAAAGCGTTAGTAGTAGTAAGAATTAGGCAAATATCAACGTTATTCACGTCGTTTTTTCAACAAGAAAACTTTAAGCTATGGGTCTAACAGTGACTTTTATGTTGTCAGGCGACCAAAGCCTCCCGATCAAACAAGTTTCAGCCTTTTCTGTTGCATTGTTATTTATCCTCACATGCCTGAAAACAGCCAAACTCCCTTTGCTGTAAAGACACAACGTGTCTAGTGGTCGCCATGCTCATATACTGTATACATATTATCTGGATGTTATCGTTTTATCTTGGCGGGCGACACACTAGCGTGTGTTTTGATAAGTAATGTTAGTTGCTTAGTTGCTAAGGAATCTCAGTTGTTCAGCAAACTTCGCTGCCTGCTTTAAAGGTCATGGCTATGCAACTAGTATAAAATTTTTAAGTTGCTGTTAACTTAAAGTGTGTGTTCCTTGCAATGCAGTTATGGGAGCGCTCAATCACTTAAGCCACTGTCGTCCCTACTTCACCCGACTATACACGCCATTTTGTCCGCCCGTTAAGTTCACCAAGTGCGTCACTCTGGTACCAAAATATCTCCCAGTCTGATTTTATGTAAAAGTTTAAACCGCATTTTGCTTCTTTTAGGGAAATGGCAACTCACTATCTTCTTCTTGGCCGAACTCTTTGCTTTATTGACTTTGGAGTCATCCATCTTCGTCATCCGGTCGTGTCACTCCCTCAATCTATTCAACATAAACCTGAATGGACAATTAATAAATGTACCAAAACCATGACGGCGTAGTCAGAGCAACGAAAAGAAAATAACTGAATTTGTAGTTTGATTAAATTTATTTTCCCTTTATTTTACTTATACTGGGCTCTGAAAAAACGTGGAAACCGCGGAAAATCTAGAAAGAAATCAAAGGGGAAAAAATCGGCGAAAAATCTCACCCTTCCAAATCCACCAATCCCAACGTAACTCCCAAATGTTTGGAGACTGCTGGATCATCGCTTGACGTTACGCGTAGGAAGTTCGAATGATGTTTGTGGGGAAAATGGTGGTCGATAGTAATACACTATTATAATGTTACGTCACCCATGTTGGATATAGCGTGCGCGAAGCTCAACAAATTCCCCAAATCCATCAGACTAAGTGCGACGTAATTTCCTCTTAAGAGACAGATTTGAAATTGGACGCCCTCTTGAGTTTGCCGAGTTCTGATTGTACTTCTGGAAGTTACTGTTAGAGAAATTTTAGGGAATACTAGATTGTTTTTGAAAACCGGGGAAAAGACAAGGAAACGAAAAAAAAAAAAAAAGATAATGATATCCCGGATCTGCCTTTGTTCTTTGTTGTAACTAATCATTGAACTGAATTGAACTGAACACCGTCTGTGATGAAAAATGTTCTTCTCAAACCAAGTACGAGGAAGCCAACAGCGTAGAAGTTTAGGGTTAAAACGGTCAGTTTGCTGCATCGCGATCAGTGGTTTTTTCCCCTTCTTTCCCGTGTGTGTGAGGGAGAAGCCCAACTGGCGTGCTTCGCGAATCGTATTTTTAGTCATATCCTGTTCTCACCGGGTTGTAGATCATACCTTTGCACGAAACGTGGCCTTTACTTCTTTTTGCACCTGCAGGTCTAATGCAGACGAAAGAATGTACCTTACAATTCCTTCGCGACGTTGACCCCATAGAGTCAGTCCAAAGGAGGCTTACTAAAACCTTGCCGGGAATTTCACGTCTGCCTTACGACTCGCGTTTGGGGAAGATCCGACTTGACTACCTCGAGCTCCGTAGCCTGAAGGCATATTTAATCTGACTTTTAAAATTAATTAACATTAATTGATCTTTTAACTGACACCGAACATGCGCACTGAAGGGCCGTGTTTCAAGCTGGCCAAACCACCTACCCGTTTGGAGATTCCCTGATCCTTCTTCGCAGTGAGGGTGGTCGATCCTTGGAACTCTCTACCGGAAACGGCAATGTCGGCTCTTTTTGCTATCTCGTGCCGACACCGGCTTCAGGGGGTTGACCTTCAGTGCTTTCAAAAGAGACCGGCCTTCTGCCTCCCGTAATGGGTGGGTGAGGAAAAATTAGCAGCAAATAAAATTTGTTTTCTCGTCCGTTCTTAAATTGTCTTTTTATCTTTAACATGAGACCGTTGTAAGTGGCATCTCTTCCCTCTCGTTTCCTAAACACTCGTTATTTCGTGTTTAAACCTTTTTATTGTTATATTATTTAGGTAGTAATTAGATGTTTTGAGGGGTTTTGGTGGGGACACGTTTACCTCCGCGCATGCCCTATAAAGTCACGGAGAAAAAAACGTGCCGTGAATTTCCACTGGGCACTAGCAATTGATTTCAAGTTACGAAAAGCAGTTAAAATCATTATTGGGCCATTAAATACCGGAAAACTGAATATCCTTATAAGGCTCACCCACTATCCGCACATTTGAGCGGCTTACCGCCACTGTCACACAGTGGAACGTTAGCACCAAGATTTGACTGGGAACTTCATAAAGCAACGTGGTGTGGTAGGCCCTAGCCAATAAGTGTTTTCTCTGGCTACTTTGAGAAAAAAGGCGTGTTTGGATGGTACCTTGGCAAACCACCTCCGTTTCTGGGATTTTGTTGGGCAGCGAACGTTCTATACGCTTTGGAGAAATACCACGTACGTTGAACGAGACAAAGAAGTGGAACGCAAACTTGTACCAACCCATAAAAATAGTGGTCATGTTGCTGGTATATGCACAAGTGCTGACTACAGGTCTCGCGGACTTTTTTTTTCTGCCAATTTGACCTCTAAAGTCCTTCCAACCTTGAGCACGAGGCCTTGTTATCAAGCAGCCCCAAGGGCAAAGAAATTCCAACTTCGTCAGGAGCGATGTTGTGGGAGACGGGGGAGGAGGGCGAGTAAGGTATGTGCTGATATACCCAAATCTTTCCCTATTGGCCTCGGGCGATTTGGTCCAAAATTGGAGCCGATCGAAAGGTACTTTTTATTTTCTTAAAAAAAAAAAACCCTCCAATAACGATTGTTTGGGGACGCTTGGGGGCTAAAACAAACAACGCTAGTGTAAGGCACATTTTACAGAAAGATTCTTACGAACTCGCTATTTTTTTTCTAAACTGAAAATCTCTTTCTTTGTATAGTAGATAATTTCTAATTCAGTCGTATGT
Source organism: Lithobius niger (assembly GCA_023313725.1). NCBI lineage: Eukaryota > Metazoa > Arthropoda > Chilopoda > Lithobiomorpha > Lithobiidae > Lithobius > Lithobius niger. The sequence continues at coordinate 5,248 of JAHWFP010126263.1, forward strand.
CAGACTTGTACGTATACAGTATTTTTGTATTTATTCCTAACTTATGTTTATTTGAAAGAATAGCTTGCATTCGAAATAGTTCGATTGCATTTAATTCGGGTCGTTGACAAATTTTAGGCATTGGCTTTCACAAGCACCATTACGAGTACAAAATGCCTTTCCAGACTATATTATAGATTCGAGCACTAATTCTTAGTTTCAAGAACCGATCGACGTTGTTGAAAATTCTGAGATTAAGTTTTTTTTTTGTAATTTTAATTAAGGGAAGTTAATGTTCGCATTGATGATTTTCGCACTTGATATCTTTGTCAGTATAGTAAGTGAATTAGTTAATGCGGTTGCCAATTTAACTATATTAATAATTTACCCACGGGTTTTTGTGTCGTGGGGTTCGTCCAATTCTTGGTGTGATAGGTAATTTCTTTCTTTTCGATTCTTGGTTTTGTTTCACCCGTGGTTGTTTCCCAGTTTTGGCTGGGCGTTGCCTGAAAGTTCATTGAGACGGGTAATTTGTCTCCTGTAACATTCCACCCTTCCTCCCAAACTCTCCATACCCTCTCCTCGTCCTCCTACCCGTCCCTTTACTTCCCTTCCCCCTTTGCTACACGTAGTTGAATTTGGACTGGTAGTTGTACTAGCTACTGCCCTCCCTCTTTCCTCTTCTCGCGCCTATCTCTTCCCTTCCCTTTACTTCTTCCCCTATCCTCCCCAACTCGTTCCCTACTTACCCGCTTTTATCTTGAGCGATCCATACGCCTGGTTGCTGGCGACATCTAGTGTCCGACCTTCCAAGCTCCATTCTTAACTGTACTTTTCTTTGGACTTTTGGCTTACAATGTACAACAATGACTTGGCTCGACTTAATCAATTGTCGACTCCATCTCTTTTATTTCGGCCATGTTTTTTTCGATGAGCGTCCTTTGCGTAAGCGTCCTTTACTGAAGGGCATTACAAAAACCATGCTTCTGTTCTCACTTTTTGGCTTACAACAATAGGCAACCATGACTTTCTCGACACAATCAATTGTTTATTCCCCTTTTGCTTGGACCTTTAGCTGTCAAACTTTGGCTTATAGTGTAATCTTATGACGTCGGCGATCCAAGGCTACAACAATGGCGCCCACGCTGCTCCCCCCCCCCCCAAAAAAAAAAACGTACGTTGAAGGAATTAAGACCGATATCAGTCACGGTGGCAGGTGGTAAAGAGTTCCAAAAAGGAACAACTCTTTATGAGAATAAGCGATGTGTGATATTTAACTTTGAATGATTGCGAAAGAGCCTGAAATCGTGACATCTAGTGCATGTGGAAGCCAGGCAGGAAAAATCCGTAAGATTGACGTCAATAAGACCATGTAAGATTCTGTACTTGTGAAGGAGATCTTTGCGGTTCTGTCCAGTTGCAGCAGTGGGAAGATTCAGTTGAGAATGGCGATCCTGTCATGGAGGCGGCCGAAGTGGTGTACAAAGTTTGGTTAAAAGGCGTTGGCAAGACTGGATGCAGGAGAAAAACGACTCGTAACACGGCCTCGCGACTTGTGAGCAATACTCAAGTCTAGGCTGGAGGAAAGGGTAGGAAGTGTCGAGCTCTTGAGTTTTGACAACGACTTGAGTACAACGTGGGCCTTTCTCATAACTTTGCTTGTAATGAAATCACATGCTGGTGATATTTAAGTGAGTTGCCAAAAAGAATGTCAAGGTCAAATGGAAAAACCCCTTTTAAATCCCTTAAAAATCGTTCTTTCATGAACATTTACTCGTAGTGACCTATATATAAAACTTTTGTTCCCGATCCCCTCCCCCCCCCCCATCCGCCCCAATTTTCCAGCTGAAACTAACACCGATCCTTTTACTGTTTACGTCAAGAGAAGCCGCCAAGTTTCCAAAAAGGGTCGGCCTTTGAAAGCAGTGATATAATTCAACCAGATAAAGGCCGCCAAGGTTAATCCTATTAGTCGAGTTAACCGCACCGAATAATACTTTGGACGTTAAATGAAAACTTGAAGATTGCTACCATGAGTAGCACTATCTTCTGGTTTTCATTGAACTTTCGAACTATTATTCGGTGCGATTAACTTGGCGAAAAAGGATTAACCTTTGCGGCCTTTGCCTGGTTGAATGATATCACTACCTTCAAAGGCCGACCCTTTTCGGAAACTTGGCGGCTTCTCTTTTACCTGTTTTGATTTTGGGTGGATAAATTATACTGAAATTGATTTGGTTTTCACCAAAATCTTTTGCTGTTTTCACATATTTTTGTTCAGTCAAACTTTTAATATATTTTTAACAAATAATTTGTAGGCTTTATTCCGCTTAAGAGGTCCAAATGGCTAAACGAATGCTCTTGACGGGCAAAGGACAACAAATTAAATTCAGCAAGTTTAATTATTAAAATTAAATCTCAAAGCCAGTAGCCCTAAATGGCCCTCGAATCGCGACGCATGCAGGACTCGAGAAGTGTTGAGTGCGACGTATTTTTCTTGAATATGCTCGACTCGTATCGCCATAAACCATGAAAGAGCAGGTAAATAAATTTTAAGTTTTATCGAATTGGCTTTAATGGTGCTTTCATTTTCCCTTTATGGTTTGTTCAGAGAGGTGGTTATTTTCAGGGAAGAACGGGATGCGGGTGGGTTGTTTGCCGTTGAAGTCTGAACCGTTTGCCCAAAGGATAAAGGAATTTAGCTGCTATAAACAAGCTTGCGTTTAAGAAGCTCAAGGGTCAACATTTGCTTTAGTCGGGGGATGATAATAATTACGACGTGCGTGGAGAAGACGAACCAGGGGATATTTTACGATAGAGAGTGAATCAATGACGGGCTATGTTTACGTGGCAGCCTTCCCCCCCCCCCCACTCGTTGACGGTCACTTGTTGACGACATTTTGGTTTTTGCGCTATAGCTTCGGCGGCAGGCGACATACAGCTGTTAAATTTTAATGGCTCTTCGGAAGGCAAGATGAAAGGCCTCAAGTACGTGCACACGGGCAACTGATTTTTCAAAGTTTGTGCGGAGATATCTCATAAACAAGTACGGTTAGCGTCGGCCCAGTCGTAAATCTCAGCATGTGTTTTCAAAGAAATTAGCGCACGTTATCAAATCAAAAAGTGCCAGACGTTTAATAAAATAAACATGAATGCGAATGAGACAGACGTTGTTTTAGACAGACGTTGCCTACAAAATAAAAATTAATTTTAATTTTAATTTTGGAATGTTAATTCGGAAAGGGGTTGTATGACGAGGATAAAGAAGGTGGAAAACTGTGGGCAAACATCTGAGGAAAATTGTACCAAATTGTAAAATTTTAGGAAGAACCGCTTCTTTTTTTCTGCTCGCTTACATGAGGAAAATGAGGAGGAAACTTGGAAAAAATTTAAACCTAAGAAAATTTAAACCTAGAAAAATTACATACCCTAGGTGTGTGACGCAGGCAACCTAACTTCTGAATCGACAAATGGGTCTCAGTCGGAAATAACGGGTGGTGGAACCGAACCTCCCATTTTCAAAATGGGGTAAAAAGATAGCAAACGAACCCTCCACAAAAGTAGATGTTACGAAAACGGCGAGTAACGAAACCACGACAATTATGTCTTCCTTTGAACTGTGAGCAAACGAACCAAGAACACATGCTGATCTTCCCATGAAATGGCGATTAAACGAACCCACAGCAAGTGCTGTGGTTACTTTTAAATGGCGAGTAAAGGGTTTAACGAGCGTTAACCACTCCTGGTCATCTGCCCGAAGCCCTAAGGCCCTATGTCTGCAACAGCCAGATTCCCAGGCGGTCACCCACCCAAGTATCAATCCAGCCCAATGCTGCTTAACTTCGGTGATCTGACGAGAACCGGTGTTTCCAGCACTGCAAGGCCGCAGACCAAATGGCGAGTAAACCAACCCGTAACAATGCAGCTCTTCGTTGATCTGGGAGTAAAAATATCCACAACACCGCTGATCTTCCTTTGAAACGGCGAGTAAACGAACCGACAACAATGCTGATCTTCCTTTGAAACTGCTAGCAGCAAACAAACTGCAACAATTCTGATATCCCTTTAAAACGGCAAGTAAACGGACCCACAACAAATGCAGACGTTCCTTTGAAACGGCAAGTAAACGAATCCACGACAATGCCGAACTTCCTTTTAAACGTCGAGGAAACGACCCCACAACATTGTGTTGATCGTCCTAACAAACTGATTGTAAACGCCTCACAACAATGCTGATATTCATTTGAAACGGCGCGTAAACGAACCTGCCCTGCAATCATGCTGAACTTCACTTGAAATGGTAAGTAAACGAACCGGAGATAGTGCTGATCATCCTTTGAACGGCAAGTGAACGAACTCACAACGACACTGGATGTCACATTAGGTAACCAAGAGTTCAACCAACTTTGGAGGAAATGCGTGAGAAGGTTGATGGAATTGAAGTTTAAAATGCTGAACAAAAAGAGCAATTATTTTGTTTACTGTATCTTACCGACACGGTCTTTTCCTGCAAGACAGGATTGTTCCCTGCAATGCAGATCTCACTTTGAAACGACAAGTAAACTAACCCACAGCAATTCTGATCTCCCTTGACACCGAACGGCTCCGCTCAATGCTAATTAATAATTATGGATGCTTTCTCTCCAATCTGGAGCATAAATTGGGTTTTCATGTGGTCTTGACAGCTGACACGCGATTAAGATGTGCCTCGTTTATTCATAAAGGGTGAATGCTTGCAGCTAACGATAATACCATTGTCTAATAATGACTTTTATGTGGACGAAGATGCTTTGTGAATGCCAATGTTTCATAACTGAGTCATACTTAAAAGACAATGCCCTTTAGCCCCAAATGCATTCTCATAAACACCCGTGACGTCAGTTTGTTTCACGCTCACTGCCACCGGACAAAAAAGCCAGCGGAATTCGCGGACATCAGTTTTAGTGGTAGGCAAACGTTGCGTGTGACGTCATTTGGCACGCGCAATTCTATTCTTCATGTCCAGTGAGACGATAGAGCATGACTCATGGCCCCGAGAGGCAGGTGTAGTTAGTGGGTGTAATTGGAGGGTGTAAGTGGGGTTGTAGAGGTCTCGCCTCTGCCGTGCTATTGACTGTTGGGGGTGGCAAGAAAAAAGGGGGGGGGGGTTTGAAGGGGAAGGGGGAGGCAGAACCTACTGTGAGAAACAGACAAACACGGCAGGCGTCGAACACCACCCCCGTGGACATCGATCCGTGCTGGAGGGTGCTGTAATTCTAGCCGAGCGTGTGGCTTGAAGAGCACCCACAGTCGTGTCTCCACCCCCACAGGCTGCTTCTCCTTCACGCTTTTACCCAACCCTCTTCCCCCTGCTACCGTGCATGCGTTCGCGTTGTTTGTGGTCTGTGGCGTTAGGTGTCCTCTGTAATCACACGACCGTGCAAGGAACGTGCATCTCCGTCGTACCTGCCACCTTTGCCAACAGCAACAACACACAACAAACAAACGCAGAAAAAAAAAAAGAGAGAGGTCTCTTCACATCTTGGCGACCACAAGCATGTTGCAGCGGGGGACGCGCTGAGAAAGGAGTACGTGGTAGGTAAAGCAAACTCCTACTTTGCCCATGGACAAAATAAACCAAACAGGTACCGCAAATTTCTGCCGCACACACTTTCATTAGAGGTCGAACCACTAACATACTCTTCGTGCTAAACTATTATTAAATTGGTAGTCAATATGAATGAATCTACATCTTGTGATAATCAGCGAGGAGACTTGCAGGGAAGATAGCCAACTTGTCTAATAATGCAGCTTGACACAAAAAAACTCCTGCATGGGCACAACTAGCAAAAATACTATAAATTTTGAATCATTGGTTTTTTTAAAACAATTTTTCGTCACATGCCTTTTCTGTAAGATTTTGAAAACTTAAAAGGTCATATCTTCTCAGTATATTCGAACATCCTGCGTGAAAGAGCTTTTGCAACGTTTACATAGGTTAGAGGGAATGTAGCAAAACCGTTGATCGCGAGGAGAAAAATAGAAAAATAAATGTCTGCCAAAACCGAGCCATACAGCAAAGCCAAGTGGGAGGAATGTACCTTTGAAGAAAAACGTCTTAACCACAATAAGTGTGTAAGTACGTAAGTAGATAGTGTATGATGAAAACAACACGTACACACGTGCACATGATCATACAAACAGCTCACCAAATGAAGAAAAATCGGGAAAGTCAACACATCGAAAATTGAATGCTGCTTGTTGCTCGGGATACGAGCCGAGCTAATTTGCGTCATTGGGTATGTAAGACTGTCCCAAATTATTTTTATTAAGGAAAAATATCGAAGATGGATAGATCTGGTTATGGTCCAAAAAAAAAAAAAAAACAGCGACCCCAGGTTAAAAGTGCAAATCCGGGGCCCGAACCGACAGTTCATTGACCTTACAAATCAATCGCACGTAACTCGTAATAACTACGCCAGGTTCGCTTTTGATAGTGTCATAATCGCTGTTGGAACGTTGTTAGTGCGGTCGGTGTGTGTACATTTTGGGCTTTAAAACTACGGTAAAAAAATTGCTATATTCTTTACTTTGTACACCGAGTTGAAAAGCAATTACTAACCAACTAACATTATAAAGGGTTTTTTTTTCATTTTTATGAATTGATAACAAGGTGAGTTGAAACAACATGCCCTGAAGAATTTTCTTATTCATTTATTTTCTTATCGTATTTACTGATTTTTATTTGTCTATTTTTCTCGATAGTAAAAGTGTACTTTTGTACTTATAAGAGGTGGGATTTGGCCAAATACGCGTGTGTTGCATGATTATTGAGTACGCACTACATACAGTGACATTTTTCCGTGGAGGATTGATTAGTTTAAACGGAATAAAAAATAAATAAAAATTAAAAAAAAGGAAGCAGAAAATGATTGCTTGAAGATTAGACTTGTTAATTTGGAAGAAAAAGTTTTTTGTTTTTTTTTACCGTTTATCGCTTTATCAGTAATTTATTTAGCCTGTCATTTAATTCATTTGACATGGAAATGTCGCTTTTCCCGGAGAAGTTCTAGTT
>JAHWFP010126263.1:12380-25555 GCA_023313725.1 Lithobius niger
AACTAGAACTTCTCCGGGAAAAGCGACATTTCCATGTCAAATGAATTAAATGACAGGCTAAATAGTAAAGGTTTTAGTTGGGACCGACAGGTCTTGATTGGCAAGTATACCGAAACAAAAAAAAAATACACGCTACATGTCGAGAGTAAACCCATTGGAAAGTGCTTGGTTGTCGGCGTATTTGTCGGTTTCGTGTGATGCTTGGGTGCCAGGATATTTTTTGCTTCCGTTTTTCGTGCTACCAATGTTGGGGCCGTAAAGTGAGCTACTGTCACGCGACGTGACCATCAGAATTGGATGATGCAAGGGCTGACCGTTGACCAACTACCCCCCCTCCTCTCGTGCCACTCGCTGAAAGCCATTCGTACGTCAATTCCAATTAGATAAACGGAAAACCCCTCCATGAGTTGTCTATCATTATTTTGTCCGCGTGAAACCATCGAAGATATGTAATAATTCTGAACTAGGCTTAATAACGATCTCTTCTAGTTCTCATGTAAACAGTTATGCCTTTAAAACAGGTCTCGACATTTAAAGGAAAAATTGGATAATTTCGGCTTTTTCATTAAAATAATAAGCATTTTTAGCGCACTTAAATACAAAAAAGAAAACGATAAATCCGTTGCATACAGTGTCTTTACGCAACTAAAAAGAATTAATTAATTTTAGCACCATGTCTTGCCACAAGATACCGTTGTGAGCAAAGTGCGTTAATGTTTTTGTTTTTTTAATTTTTTTTCTAAAAGTAATAGGGCCTAAACATTTGATGAAGAAAGGTAAAAGTGTAAAATATGAAAAAGTGCATGAACATCTAACTGTATTTAACTGCATACTTAAAGAAATAACCTTCTCATTAATTTCGAGCATCCTGCTGTAGCTTGTCTCTCATTATGTTTAGTACTGTTTTTACTTTTTATTGTGCAGCATCATTTTGGGCCTTTTAACACTTTTCACACCCTTCCCATGTCTCCTGCACGTTTGACGATGCCATCGGGGGCCTTTAGTCCCCGGCAGGTCTAACCTTGGTGGTAAGTCATTCGTGTCCCCAAACCTATTACCATCATCATTCCTTGGCCCTGTTATGTTCAATGTATTTACATGTAATTGTGGCTGGCTGTTAGTGACTCCCCAGTCCTTGCCAGACCCGTTGCTAAAGCAACAAATTTTATTATTATTATTATTATTATTATTATTATTATTATTATTATTAAATCTTTGCAGAAAACTGAATGTATGCCGCCGCGTTTCCTTCCACTAGAGTGTAAAAACACCTAAATATTCCACTCGTAGACTTTAACAGAAACTGTGTCGAGTTTACAAATGTGATATCCACATTTCTTTTCACCCCTAACTGCAAGGAGACGCGTCGTCATACAGTCAGTTTCCTGTAAACATTACGTGGAACAAGCTATAGAAATGACTTTTGCGACATTTACGTATGTTAGAGTGAATGTAGCAATCCCACTTCTAACAAGGGAAAAAACAGGAAACTGAATGTCGATGCAACATTTACACACGTTTACCACGGCAACGTTGCCTCTGTTATCGCGATTAAATTCTAGCTGTGAGGATGCAAGATCGTTGAGTAAATTAGCCCTTCGTAGGTTTAGCGTCTATCATGCAAGCGAGATCTCGTGCGTAAGGCTGTAGGTGATGGCTCCGGGTCCGGGACCGGCCAGAATCTGACTTTTGCGTTTTTATTACTTGTTTTATGGTTTTAAGAACTATACCTATCGTAGTTGTTAGATTTATGTTCTTCTGCGTTAGTTTTCAATCGGCTAACAACAGTACTGACAATGCAATACTGTGACAGTACTGCGTTCTGGTTCACAGCGTGAGGGGGTAAAATATGCAAAAATATATTTGGTACAGCTTGATGAGCTGAGAACTGAAAGAAAGTGCTACCCCCCCCCCACTCCCGTTGTTCTGGTGGCGGTAGTTGCTTACTCATCCGGGCCAGTCCGACCCTAGTACTGATCCAATGCAAGAGGTAATCGTCTAAGATTGTTGTTACTCTTTACGAAGAAATTAAAGTATCATCAACACGAAACAGCCGAATTGAATGAATTCCTTTTGATGTTGAAAATTAACCGCTTCATGAAATGTCCAGAGATTACGTGATGTGTGATGTGTCGTCCTTCGTGGGAGCACACCTCTGTCTCTTTTCTTACCCATCACTAGGGTCTATGTAAGTAGGCTAAGGGTATGCAGCCCCACCAGATGGTGCATACGTCTCTCAATAAATGTTATGCAAGGTCGCACCGCTAGTCAATTGGTGCTGTCCCTGACGTCACTCAAACATTTGACCCCCCCCCCCCCCTCTCATTCACTTTACCCACGGTTGCTACTGAGCGACGAGGGAACAATTATAAAATCCAAGGGTGCAAAAACACGATTTCACGCTGGAGTTGGAGATGGCAGAATTGTCAGGAAGCATCTAGACCAATTAAAAACCGCCGGTATTGCGCCACCTATAACCAGGGACGGCCGGAAAGTGAACCAGTCAGTTAAGACTGAAATTCCGAATGTCACACAAAACATCAGTGGCGAAAGTAAAAAAGCGTCTATTGACGTTCAACATTATAATAAGGTCACACTGCTGTACAGTTGACGCTCTCCCTGATATCACTCAAACCTTAGACTCCAATTCTTTCACTTCTCCCACGGTTGCTACTGAGCAACATTAGCACTTCAGTACCAAGACACAGTCGGGCTTACCATTCTGACTCCCTAAATAAACTGCGGGATATAGTTTGGTAGCAAGCCGTACGTAGTTGTTGTTTTTTTTTAACAAAATGAAAGCAAATCAACTCAATTATTGTGTGCGCGATGTATCTTGAGTCATCTTCCTGGATGGGGTGGCTTTAATCGATGGCCGCCATTGTTTTTGTAACCATCTTGGATATCAACAAGGCACTCTGCTACTGAAAACGTACAATCGATTATCTGTGTTCGTTCTGCGGAGAACTCAAGATAAGCCGCGGACACTATAGTGATAAATTAACAGATGCTAACCTATGAAACCTTTGAGAGCAACATCCTACACATCAGCCTTACTGACATGGCCTATCGCTCAGCCGTGTCGGCCTTTGGTCTCAGAGGTCGTGGGTTCATTTCCTGCTCAGGCAGTCTCACATGTAAGTCCGAACGGCTGCAGAAATCGATTTTCATCTGCAGTAATTTACCGTTTTGTGTGTTGAAATCAAAAATAATTCGGAAAACCTATAACAACGTTAGCGTACTTAAGCAAACTTTCCAAGTCTGACTGCAAGTAAGTGTCTTTGTTCAAAATTCTCTGTAAGTTCGTTTGCAGTTCGCTTCATATTTATTTTACAGGTAGAGCGAAATTGTGTCTCTTGAACTTATTCAATTTGTACGTGGTGAGTATTAAACTATTCAAGGTTTCAGTATAGACGGCTTCTTTGTCGGCCAACTTTGACTCCCGGCCAAATTAGCGCACTTGTGAATAATTAAGATAACGGAAAAGCGAATAGTTTATGAAGCGCAACACTATTAAGAATTCTAAAGTTACGCTTACGAAGAAACGGTACAAAAATTATGGAGCTGACTTTGAGACATTATTACAGACGGCCCTCGTGTATTTGTATATTTATCTGATATATAAATTATGCTCGAAGCTCAGCCACTGACCGGTTCTAAGGTTTTTGAAAGTTGCTGTGACGGTTGGGCTATTACCAAACGTACCTTTAACAGGACATAAATCCTTCCGGTATATCGTGCGACCCGTTGAGATTACAGTTGGCAACATTTACACAGGTTAATATTTACATAGAGTTAATGTGGCCAAATCACCTAGTACGCAAGAAAAAAACAAGAAAATGAATGTGTTGGCAACATTTACATACGTTTGAACTAATATAGCAAAACTGAGTCATGCAGGAAAGCCAACAGGGATTTACGTTCCTTTAACTAAGAAATGCTTAGAGAATGCAAATTAGACAAAGGTATTTATTGAGTTTAAAAATCGTTAGAAATAGTTAGACACAGAGAGTTTGAACGGGTCACCCCACTTGCAATTCTCATCAAAATTTATGTGTTAAAACATTTTAAGGATTTTAGAGGTACATCACAGATGTGACATGTGACTGTTTGGATCCGAAAGGGACATGTAGCCGATCTAATGTGTGGGGTGGCAGTATATGCACCACCAACTAGTAGGACTAATCATGTTTTGATCAGAAGAAATAGCAAGAAACAGGTACTAGGCCTATTCAGAAAAAGCGCTGTAGAGTGTGAAATACTTGCTATTATTTTAATTCATTATCAGAAATTTTCGGGTGAGAGCCAAATTCCAAGATGGCGACGCACTCCAGTCAGATAAGTAGTTGTAAACATCTTCATTGCTTACATAAAAATCGTGCCGTTTTGAACTAAGAAAAAAAAAAGAAAACGACCTCCTTAACGAAACCGACAGAGTTAAAGACTGTGAGAATGTAAGGTGTATACTAAGGGACGAAATGTGCAACGCCGGAGAAGGGGGGGAGTTACTGGATAAAAATAGGGTGGACGGACTTTTCAAGCCTTCATAAGTGAGGGGTGGGGCATGAATTTTAAAGTTCTATACTCTCTACTTAATTTTGATTTGCAATTATTTATTTGAAGAACGTTTTGATACTAACTCTTTTGATGACGATTGGTATTTGTGATTTGCACCGTAAATTTCTGAGCATTGTCCAAATATTAATCCTGTGCCCGTTAATTACGAAGGATACTTGGTTTAGGCGGCCTCGTACTGCATCTTCTTTGATATCCTAAGGCTGGAAATCTATATCCGTCGGCTGCAATGCAGAGACATCATACTTGTATTTTGAATGGAAGGGTCATTCCATGTTGGTTTATTAACGTCTAATATATACTCGAAATTGATTAGTATTTAAATCTCTTGCAGAAGGTCGAGAAAAATGAAATTTCGTTTCAAAAACGGCACTTAGAGAAGTCTTTTTAAAAAATCTTAAGTTTTTAGGACCAGGACCGTACGTGTTTACAAGGTTTTAAAAGTTGTCAATTTTGACCCTGTTCTGTAGTTCTGCTAATACCCTTTCTAAAAATGCCTCTCGATAAAAAAAAGGGGAGGGGGAAGGTTTAAAGACCACATCTTTAAATGTTTTCAGTTTCAAAAACATGGCTTAAATCAGCTTTTCCTTTCATTAAAAAAATGTCGCATACTTTCATTCATTTGGAAACGCGTTAGCCTGGACTAAGACTAAAATTTGATTGCAGGAAATAATCAGCAGGTTGGCCAAGCAAAGAGTGGCTTTAGTAGCCTACTTGATTGAATATGGATTTTATGTGTCAGTTTGTGAATGTGTTTGTCCGTTTGAAGCACGAAAAACCTTCGCAACTTTGTTGAAATTTGATTGAAATTTTATGACAATGGGATTTTGGTGCATATAAGAAACGAGTTCGAAACCAAAATTCCTACTGCAAATATTTTCGGAGATGTTCGGGTTTTTTAGCCTAATTTTTAGCAGCGGTAGTAATACAACGACCGTAGGGGAACTCAATATAAAAGGCTAGTGGCCCCGAGGACGCATCTGCCTGCTTCACTTGCTCCGAATGATGTAGCAGCCGATAATTACTAGGTAGTCCTCCTCTTTACGATGCATTAACATCCGGATGCTTTAACAACACAACGGAAAACACACGTAGTTTAGCAACTCTCCCTCGGCAGAGCAAATGTGATGTGCAAAAATCAATGATATGCCTTGTACTGTGAATTGTTGTAAGAAAAAACTTACTGAGAATATTTTTTGACGTTAGGAGGAAGGAGTCAAGATTTAGTTCAGAACCTGGCGAGTGGTTTGTCATCGAAATTTGGAGGTTTCTTTAATTTAACAACCCCCCCCCCCCCCCCCGACTAGTCCCCAATCCAGGAAAGAAGAACAACAACTCGAACCCAGGGTACCCCACCTACTAATAGGGATCCCAGTTCTCCATCACATTTTGGGATTTGGGTGATGTACCCTATCTGTTAATGCCGAAGAATAATGTAACCAAAGCACAGAACAATGCATCTTCACCATAATATTAACGTCACCCAAAATGATTTCATTTGCCACAACCATCCAGACACGCTTGAAATTTTCATCAACTCCGTCCGGCACACCAGACAAAAATGGCCGGCGTGCAGCTAACCGGATTTCGACAGCAATTTGGGGATATTTTTCCCTCCAAAACTCTTATTATGCCAATCCATTTCTCCTCTCTTTGGTTTTCTTTGGCAATACCGCGGCCGGCCACCGGCTGCAAACGTAAATCAATCAGAAAGGTTTTGATTGATTTATCGAGCTCATAAATCAATCGGAAGTCCGGCTCGGCTCTCTCGAGCCCCCCCCTCTCTAGAAATGGGGAATTGTTCATACAACCTCGACAAGGGATGGTGCGAAGTAATGGCTTCAATGTGCGAAGGGGATTTTACGAGGAGACTTGTTTGTGCTAGCGGTTGGTTGCAAGAATAGTGACATTTGTACCACCGTCTAGGCCTATCATAACAAACATCCTATTTACGACGTTAGGGGCTGCGCCAATGACGCACTTGCGGCAGCAGAACCAGGGTAATTGCACTCACTCTTGTTTCAATCGTCGTTACTTGCTGAGAAGGGACACACCATACTATGAAATGTGTTCTGGGACTCGAGTGTGGCTTCTGCAACACTGAACAGATCAAGAACCGCATTTGTCATTAGAACAGGGGCGACTTTAAACTGAGGGAGGGGGAGGGAGGGGTGAAAATGACTTCCGCGTGTACCTAGTTGCTCTCATAGTATAGCTTTCATCCCGTAATTGTTCTGACTAGGTAGTGGCATTTTAGGTACGTCATTCGGGGTATTAAAAGAAATACTACCTACCTGGGGGATTTGGGTTACTAAAAACTTGAAACAAAGTCTCCATTGTCAGAAGGTGTGTGCATCGGCATATCGCCGCTTAGCCGTCGTTAATAAGTGTTTCACTTCTGGGAATTACTAAAGTTTGGGCTTTTAAAGTTTTTGTGCGCCCAATTCTTGAATGTGCAACTCCAGTCTGGTCTCCGTATTTGGCACGAGATATTGACCAGCTCGAGGCTGTCCAGCGCAGATTCACGAAAAGCCTTCCGGGATTGAGGGATATGATCTATCGTGACAGACTTGAAAGCCTCGGCCTGGAACTTTTGGAGTTGCGCAGATTCAATTTAATTCTGACATTTACAATTTTGCGTAACCTTATTTCCGTAGGTCTTCCGTTCTTCGATTTTGTAACTTGCCCAATTGGTACGCGTGGTCATAACGGGAAATATATTGTCCCAACCTCTCGTTTTTGACTGTCGCCGAAACTTTTTTGCGGTTCGGATTGTCCCAACTCGTTCCCTTGGGTCCAGCACCTACTATCCCGGCCTTCTATAGATTATTGAAAGCTGAACCAGTGTATACATTTTTAAAACGCCCATTGCCAGTAAGTTTTTTTAATTTTTAATTTTTAGGTTTTTAGGTTTAAAACTTTTAAATTTGATTTTTAATTTTTAATTTTGATTCCCCAGAAACGGAGTAAGTGGCTCCACAGCCCTTCCGTCTTCCTTCCACACATTGGTGGTGAATTTTATTATTATTATTATTATTATTATTATTATTATTATATTATTTAACGTTCCTCATTTTGTATTATTTCCAGGTTTTTTTTTTTTCCAATTTCGGACTTATGGTTACATACCTTTTTTTTTTAAGTGAAGGGATCTTGTTCTTGTCCAAGTGCATTACCAGCTGCTAAAAAAGTGTGGTATATATATTTTTCATCACTCGAGAATTTATAATCTGCAAACTATGCCTCGACGAATGTTTTAGTGAGAATTACATAAAAAAGATCGGAAAAGAACTTTTCCACTCATTAGTTATATTAATCAATGCTCTACTGCTCGCTGAATGGTTACCGGCAAACAAACAACAGATCTGTACAGTACATCTTACTTGAAAGAAGCGGTTCTCGTTATACACATATTATATAGGGAAATGCCGTAACCTTTCTGAATCGTCGGATTTTTATGGAAACATCAAGAAGCTGCTTCTTGATGGGATTCAGAGTTTTTACGTTTAATTTCGTTTATGAACGCCGTAAAAGAGGTTTAGGCCTACTCAAACCAAAGTTCCAATGCTGAAGCAAGTGAAATTATAGTCAGGATGAGAAATTGCAGTGGGGGCTAATATTGCTGCACCAAATAAAGGAAAACATCATAAACATCGTTAACATTGTAAATCAAAATTATTGTACTTCGTAAATCGAAATCCGTAGATCGAAATCGGAACTCGAATTAATTCGGAAAATCGTTCTACGGAATTAAAACAAAATATCTCACCCGGAATATCACTCTTACTTTTATGAAATCTGTAAAGTTTGTGCATTTTAGCACTCAACTCCTTTCCAGCAAATGTCCAGATTATTAAATCTGGAAAGGAGTTTCTTGCTAAAACACACAAATTGTCGATTTCGTAAAAGCATTCGGGATATCATCGCCCAAAAGTTGGTTCAGTACCTTAGTCGAATTTTTATTTTAAATAGCAACAAACTGACAGAGAAATTTTCACGGTAAGCTAAAAATCGTTGCATTCTTTACATGTAGCTTTAAAAAAAAAAAAAATAAAAAATTTAGTTTTGAAATTCCTTTTATTTCACTACTTTGTACCGAAAATGTTCCTTATTTTTTTCCTTATTTTTGTTGTTAAAAAATCCGTATTACCTACTTTTTTCCCGAAAACCCACTTTGACTACTGTTCGTATTTCACTGTAATCACAAAATTTGTAATTTTGTACCAGTTACCCAAATATTTAAATTCAAAATAAACACTTACGAAAGCTTTGGCAGTATTACGAGAACAAGAACCATTTCATGCAATTCGCCATGCAAAGAAGAAACAAGTAATATCGTTTTACAGTCATAGCTAAAAAAAAAATATTATATATATGTAGAATGTATAATTTAGAATGTATGTGTTGTATATGTCTAAATGGTATATTAATTACGTTTAAGAGCCCAACTGGTAGAGCGAGAGATGAGCTGCTGCGATTCTGTTCTCGCTGCTTTCCGTGACGTCAAAATGAGTTAGCCATTGACGAACGACAACAGCGGCTGTTTGGCCGTCTGATTGGTCTAGTCCTGTCACGCTATACATACGTCACGGTAGAGAGCCATGGCGCTTCGTGTATGGTTGTGCCAGTACGTTAATTGTAATCCTAGCCGAGTCGCGTTGCTATGCAGAAGAATCAGGTGTCGAGCAGAACTGAATTTGTAAACGTAGTTTGGGTGTTGCATGTTTCTTTTGATTTGTTAAGTTAATAAGTAAGAAACAACTTATGACTACGTGGGTCAATGTGATTGAATGATTTTTTTTCCAGTTTTACGCTATAACTTAAAAACAGTTTCACCTACTGTTTTTTTTTCTTATCACACCACCGAAAAGCTCTCGTCGAGACGATGAATTTAGTACAATGGAATGCCAAAATCTCTTAAAAAATGGCGAAGTTATCGTATTTTCACCGGATTCGAATTTTTCAAGAGCAACGATCAGAGTTCGAGTATTGTTTCGAATTTGTCAAGTATCGCCCACCCCTAGTGGCTGTCCATCCAGGTCAAAATGGTGCCTGGCATTACCCTCCTAACCATTTTATCCTTGCATCGTCGCTGTGTTAGAATTTTCCCGTAATGTTTAAATCTTTTAATGGTGTTGCGTCAAAGGAAGGGAGTTTCGGACTGTACACACCACATAAACATGCCTGGGAGAGTACCACTAGTTTAGTGAAATACACCTGGATGGCACCAGGGATACTCTAGTGATATTGTGATCACTCCTTGCCCTAGGAAAAAATCACTTCGCGTACTGACCTAGTTAACTTTCCTACTTACCGAAAGAATGCTTGTATTAAATATATACTAATGCAAATCATAGGCCACTAATTCCACTTTAAATAACCAAACATCTAGCAACGTAAAGATATAATACTAGAATGAGCTTCTAAGTTGCAAGTATATTATTACGTTTGTCAGAAAGAAGAGTGGCTCTAAAGCTGATCCTTGAGGAACACCTGAAGCAGAGGTGAATACAGGCCTGTGGCTTCATCCAGTGGCCCACCAAGCTGTACCCCGTAGCGTGTTGGGGAAAAAACAGCTCACATATTAACTGTGTATCCCTTTAAGAAACCCTTAAATGTATGCTTGTATAGTTGTCATTTTTTGGGGGTGTCCGGGTTATGGCTGTATTTACGCGAATACCTTGCGTTATGGACTGAGAAATTAATGTTACAGTGAACGTTATTTTGTTTCTTTCTGAGACAACGTTTCGTATATGCATAGTTTGATTTGAAGGAATTCTTGCCTGGTCGTGGAAGTGTTGAAGATTTAACATTTTTTTTTTCATTGTTTTGTTCGGTTTTATTGTTTGCCTTACTTTGCATTGGGTTAATAAGATTTGTTGTTTCTTCCTTTGGTCTTTTAGGGGCAACATGCCATAATTTATCTGATTTTGTTTTAGTTGAAGAGTTTTTATTGAGGGTTTGGCAATTTAGCAGTAGTCCGATATGAACCCCTGGGGGGAACGAAAAGTCTTCTTGGTGACATATACTGTTGTCACATGACTAAATGTTTTTCCCCCAAAGAAACCTGCAAAAATATGTAAACAAGAGGGCAATGAAACCTACATTCTGAATTTCAAGAACATTACGTATGAAATAATTTCAGTGTAATTACGTATAGCAGTTTGTCTACGACACAATTTATCGTGACATCATGTTCATTTAAAACGGTTCGTTACAGAGTCACTTATTCCACTTTAAATAACCAAACAAACATCTCGCAACGCAAAGATATATAATACTAGAATGAGATTCTAAGTCGTAATTACCGTCTGCTAGAAAGAAGAGTGGCCCCAAAACTGACCCTGTAGGTACACCTGAAACAGAGGTGGGAGATGATTTTTGATACTTCTGGCTTCGCTCCTTTAAGTGGCCCTTGACATTTCGCCGACGAATATTGACGACAATCCGGTGGGATTGACTTGATTGTTGGCTGGTAATTGGAAATTAAAAATATAACCCACTGTTCATTAGTCACTTTAGCTTCTCAACGTTATAATGAATGCAGTAATTGACTATCTCTGGAATCCGTCACAGTGGCATTCAATACGACAGCGTCACAATGAACAACTAATTGTCGGAAAGCTTTTGAAAGCAGACACTGTTAAAGGTTTAAGTTGAATAAAGTATTGAAGCCTCAATAATTAAAGGAGTTGGTTTGCTGCGTAAATTAACTATTCTGGCTTTAATTTTTTTGCATCAGTTCTGTTCTTTTTTGCTTATCACTGTTAAAAAACTCAGTTATTTTCTCCTTTCAGTCACCAGTCAGATTTGAGATCGTTTTTGTTTTTACCTCGTATTTATAGATTGTAATTTTAACTAAGAGAACACTACACTACGATGTTGACTTAGCGCCGTGTTAAGTGCACAACTCGTATTGCGACGCTAGAGGTGTGAAACTCTAGGACCGCCGCAAAGACGAACTACTGCGAAAGCATTTGCCAACAATATCTTTATTAATCAAGAATGAACGTTAGAGGTTCGAAGGCGATCAGATACCGCCCTAGTTCTAACCAGGATTTAGCAAGAATAGTTTTTCTCAAAGTTGTCTCGTGAAACGATACGATCCGTAACATTTTTTTTTTTGCAGTACAAAGACCTGGAACCAAATTACCAATTTTTTTTACTTGTAATTTACGTTTTAGTTTTAACAATGCATATTTGGAACTGAAACGTTTAAGCAAATTAATGGTCTACAATGTGATATCTTCATTCGGGCAATTTTTTAAATCAAAAAAATAAAGCAGAAATGTACTTGTTAAGTCCATAAGAAATTTTGTTTTTCTGTATTGTTGAGAACAAAACAAAACTGAGCTATTCGTATTAAAGTCCTTTTCAACATAAAACAATTATCGCGGGATGGAGAGGGACAATTTTGCTAGGAAATACCCTAGAACTTTTACATGCCATCATGAAATCTAAAGCATTCGCTGGGCCTGTAACTTCCTGAACGCACGAAGAGTGTCCAAGGTCAAGGATTAAGTAGGGTTCTCTAGCATATGGGAAAGTTATCAGACCATCCTGTTGCCCCACAATTGTGAATGAGAGTAAAGGGAGTGTAAATTCGTTGAAATAAGACCATTTTTACCGACAGACAGATGCACAAATGAATAATACGTAATCAAGTAAAAACTGCAGTGCAGTGTTTAAAAAAAATTATAGCGGCTAATAGCCGGGGTATTCATTCTGAAGGTTAGCCTGCGGAATGAAACGGACATTTTAATAAATGTACTGAAAGTGTTTGCTGGAAACTTTATCGTATCTGGCAAAGGTGATGTGATAGGATATTGTGTGTAAAAAAAAAAGGGGGTATGAGGAAGGTTCTGCTGTGAGCATCGAAACATAATCGTTTTTAAACAAACTTGTGCCATATAGTAGTATAGTCTATAAGGGACATTACTTGTTCACATGTGGATAAATCTACCAAATTTGTACCAGTTATAATACACTCCAAATATAAAAAATGGGAAATCATACGTTGGAGCTACAAGGGTGTATTTTCCCCACTAAACTGCCAAAGGGAGGAGCAAACCCGCTGCGGATGTGAACCGGGAAACCTCCAATCATCGCAGGGGAATGCGATAAAAACTAGACTAGGCCATAATGCATCTCCATAGCCACTGAAGGAGCCGGGTAGTCTCTCACACTACCCTCTCGGCGCACACTACTATGGACTTTGCCAGGATCCCCAATCCAGCCACTGATCTGATAAGCGTCTTCAGGGAACTGAGCTGAGCTCTGCCAACCCTCATCCATGGTGACCACGAGTTAGCGGTAAGCAAGTAGTTACCCGTGTTCACTCTGTTCACCCTAAGTTGAACCGCCAAGGGTTGTCACGTATCCACTTTAACAACAATTCAATGACCATAATACTCTAGTCACCTCTGAGAAGTAACTAGAGTATACGTTCATTGAATTGTTGTTAAAATGGATACGTGCCAACTCTTGGCGGTTCAATTTCAGTGACATTCTTCTCTGAGAAGTAACTAGTGTGTATGTTGACTGAATTGTTCAGTGACATACTTCTCTGAGAAGTAGCTAGAGTGTATGTTCATTGAATT
>JAHWFP010126265.1:0-10580 GCA_023313725.1 Lithobius niger
CTTAGCCCAGCGTGGGCACCAATGGTAATAAACACACGGACTACCAGAGTGTAGGCTACAGCTGATAAGACAGCGAACTTCCTGTTTACTGCTCTTTAAATACAGAGAAGTCATGTGATACACTTAAGACAATATACAATTATGGAACAGCCTATTTAGTGGTTAAAGGGTTATCTTGGTAGGGTTAACATATAGACATGAAATTGATGGCTGCCATTGTGGAGCACACAAGTGACGACTCCACAGAAACTAAAACTGCCGTTAAAAAAATTAGGCCTAAAAAATGAAATTTAGATCTAAAATCACGTTGGCAACGTCAATCGTTGCTACGAGTCGCTGCTGCAGCGTTTCTCCTGTCCCTTCCCTACTACCACTGACCTATATTAGGCTACGTTGCGCATTACGTTGTAACACTGTAATTGTGTGCGCGGAGGCATACCGTGTTGCAAAAGTTAATAGGCTTACTGTATACAATCCAAATCTCCGTTAGTTGCTACTTACGAAATTAAAGTGGTAAATTAGGCCTAAAGGCTGACAATTATGCCTGAAACGTAAAATAAGCTTAAAGGCTAACACATTTGTAACGGGCAATTCTGATGGTTACTGTTTTTAGTTTATATAATAGAGATAGCTGTTGTAGTGCATGATAGAGGTGTGCACCTTAACATTGGAAGTGGAGGAACTGTACAGAAGACCAATGCGACTAGATAGTCGCTGTAGGCCCTTGTTTATTTCTTTGCTCCTGCTAAACCACGTTTCATGTATACCAGTTGGCGTGTAAGCAAACAAAACCAATTTCACTTGTGACGTCACACCATCCTAAGTAATACTATTGCTAGTGTAGGGTGCAATGTTTAAAGGGACATTCCTCCCAGCGCCATTTTTCTCGATCCGCCACATCAAGTACGGCCCCAAAGGCATATTTCCTTACTGTTAGTCAGTCCCTTGGTAAAAATCCGTTTTAAAATGTGGCGTGTAGGAGATTTTCTGTTGAATAATTTTTTACTATATTTACTGCGTCCCACAGTACATGATCCTTTGCGCGCGTACAATAACCATGACGTTTCATCTCTGTGTGTGCATGTACCAATTTGCTAATAATTACCATGACATCAAAAATCTAAAAGACTAATGCGGTAGAAATTAAAATTAATTATTCCAATAGATGGCCGAATCAAAATTATAAGACACTAGCCTAGAAAATTTTAAATTGTGTTGTTAAAATACGAGAATCATTCCGATTTGTGACGACACAATTAATGCGTTCATGCTGGTTCGTCTATTAGGTGGAATGCCAACTGAGACTGTAGCTGCGTTCTTTGCAGCAAGGAACACAGCTACTATCTCAATTGACCGTGGCGATGGTATATGCGCGGACGGCGATCAGCGCGGGGCTGCTATAAGGCAGGCGGAAGGTTATAGGGCAGTCCGGATATACCTTTTATTGTAAGTTTACGGAGAGGTAAAATTTGAAGACGGTTCATTTTGAGTGCTTAGGTTCATTTAGATGTTAGGTAACCACAACGGGAAGGTAGCTGTCGAAAATTAAATCCGTTTTTTAACGTCCTTGTGGTTTACACGCATCAGGAACTTTTTTACTTGTTAAACCTTGCAACTGCAGTAGCATCACTGTTTCCTTTTGTGCACTCCTGATCGCACGTACCTGCCCCATCGTCGGAACATTTCATCATGGCTTTGCATTTAAAGTCGTCCATAGCAGCAATGATTCTAGCTGAAGCTGCAACAAAGGAACTCAGATACACACAAATTTCCACAATAAAAACTGATTTTTTTTTATTAGAAAAGAAAGGAACCTCTCCACTTTGTGTACCTGCTAGGCACTGTTATCAATACGCAACAGTGCAATGGCTGTTTGCCGTGACGTCACCATGAGTTAGCCAATGACGAGCGAGAACAACGGCTGTTTGGCCGTCTGATTGGACTAGCCCAGTCACGTGATATGCACGTCACAGCAAACAGTCATGGCGCGTGGTATAAGTCCATTAAAATAGTGTATTTTCGTACAGTGGAGAGTAGCAGTTCATGAAAACCCCGATCGATTGGGTTGCGAACAACTGATACGCTGGTGGGAGTTAAACTAAAATAAAAATGTGGTGAAATTTTTATTTCCTTATGAACCCTCCCCTTCCCACCGCCCTCCAGAACAAAATAGGAAGTTGAAAGCGTAAAAAATCCATAGCTTTATTGGTCTTTCCCATCGAATGTGTGAAACTTTAATTATCTAATTTACACAGCCTGTAGAAGAAGGTGATATTTAACAAAACGTGTGCTTTAAAAAAAAACAAAAAAAACCCCAGTTTTTTACGTAATTCGTCAATTTAAACATAGTTGGCGCCATATACACTACGTTTACATGGCCACAAGAAAGCACATTCAAAAAACGGCACCTGTTTAGAAGTCGCAAGATAGCGATTAGGGCCAATCCTCTAAGGAAGGCGATTCGGCCAGTGCGATCGGAAAACCCGTCCTTCCTGCACTCCGTTTGGCAAATAGTGAGCAAGCCCCACGCTGCTCTACCCCCTGCATGTAGTAAACTAGGTAAGCTTAGACCCAAGTAACCAAATGTAGGCTAATCAAACCTTGGTCTTCCTGGTCATGCACACTTATTTTCAGTTTATTTATCTAAAATTCGAATGGCACCAGCACAAATTACGTGGGACCGTAACTGGGTCCGCCATCTTTACCTGGCGTTCTCCAACGGCTCAGTGCGATTACGAGCGTTTACATGAATAAAGACGAAGCAAATCGGACCGCCGATCCACCTCAGTGAAACGCATTGGGAGAAAGCGCCACGAACGGAGAAAGCGCCACGAACGGGTGTTTACAAGATCCACGGAGGCGACACTGACGCAATGCGCATCCATCTGAAGCGCTTCGAAGTGGTCATGTAAACGTAGGGATACACTACGTATCTCCATCTGGCGCTACAGAAACCGAAGCGCATTACAGATCTGCATCGGACACCTGAAGCGCATCGTCTTTATTCGTGTAAACACTCGCAAATGCATTGAGACGTTGGAGAACGCCTGGTAAAGATGGCGGACAAAGTTACGGTGGCCTCATATTTTGTATTGGTGCAACTCGAATTTCAGGTAAATAAACTGAAAATAAGCGTACATGACTAGAAAGACCACTAAGTCTTGCATACGTTTGGTTATTTGGGTTTAAGTTGACCTAGTTTATTACATGCAGGGGCTAGAGCAGCGTGGGACCTACACACAATTCGCCAAAGGGAGGGTAGGTAGGGCAGGTTTTCTGAGCATAGTGGCGTGAAGCGCCTGCCTTAGCGCATTGGCCCTAATCGCAGTTTTTCGTCTTGTAAACAGGTGCCGTTTTTGATGCGCATTTTAAAGCGCATCGTTAAAATGTGCTTGCTTGTGGCCATGTAAACTTAGTGATAATTGTTTGGAAGTTGCAGGCAATTTTGTCGCTTTACATTAAAACTGCATTCAGTAAATTGGAAGAATGCCATCAGCGAATACCATACTGTAGAAATAAATGTAGGGTACAGTATGCCATCTTATGGACTTGGGTTTCATTCGATTGATGTGTCCGGGATTCGAATTGACGAACCAGTCCATCACTACTGCATCATAATGCCTTTAGCGAAATGGCCAGTCCTCCGCTGCCATCTACATCATTCAACGTATGATGTGCGTGTGTGTGAGTGTGTTTATACCTCTACTCCTCTTGAACCAAGGCACCTACAAAGATAGGAGTACGACCAAATGAAAGATAATTAAATTGCGCTTCGGTTAGACTTATTTTCATCGCTGTAACTTGATATTATGACCCTCAAATACGCGATAAACCTCCAAAAATCACGTCAAAGTTTTTTTTTCACCTGATGTTTGTTTATGACGTCATTGTTTGTTCATGCAAACCTCCTCGAACGAAGCAAGACGACGCCAACGGAGCGAGCGATTTGGCTAGTATCGATAAAGGCGCTAGGATAGTAATCTGATGGACTGGTTCGCCAGTTTGATTCCCGGTCACGTCAATCGAATGAAACCCAAATCATAACAGTGGCTTACTGTACTACGTTTTTTCTACTGTATGGTTTTTGCGTGGATGGCTTATTTCCAATTTACATTTATATAATTGATTTTTTATATTATTTACCTTTATATTCTTGAACTAGTTTTGAAAGAGGACTACATTTCTACATTCATGGATTGATTAACCAGTTTTCATTGGATGGGTGCCTGCCTCTTGGATGGGTGTTGTGGTATCCGTATTTCAACGATTTTTCCGTTTCAAAATCCCGTACACAGTGAAATCCAGTACACAGCTAAAAAACGCCAACGAGCTGTGCCGTTGCCAGGGACGACGCTAAGGGGGGGGGGGAGGCGCTCGCCCTTCTAAATTTTTGGCCGCCCCCGCCTGGCGCCCCCCCACCATCAGATAAAAATCAAACGTATAAACTAAGAGAATGCTGGTTACTTATTAAGAAAACTACGTTAGTTTCTTTCCCAGCGACAGGAAGGACTTGAGGTCACATCAATGGAGCATAGTTGTTACTGTGAGAGTTGTGAAATAATTTTTTTTTCAGCTGCATTTAAAAATATTCCCAAAAAATGGTGTAGAAAACAGTTGAGAACGTTTGGTGTGAGAAAGAATTGCAAGAGTGTTATTTTTACTTTAGTTCTTTTTTTGGAGGGGGACCTCAAAAGTA
Organism: Lithobius niger; assembly: GCA_023313725.1. Taxonomy (NCBI): domain Eukaryota; kingdom Metazoa; phylum Arthropoda; class Chilopoda; order Lithobiomorpha; family Lithobiidae; genus Lithobius; species Lithobius niger. Next base: position 4,697 of record JAHWFP010126265.1, read on the forward strand.
AGCATTTTTCGGGTCGCATCCCTGGCTAAAATTGCTGCCCCAATGCCGCCCCCAGTGGCGTAACGAGTGGGGAGGGGGGGGGGCAAAGGGACGATTCGCCCCCTCTGTGAGATTTTGAAAGCTTAATCGACAAATTGGCCAAGTCACTTTTTCCATAGCTGAAAAATTATTTACCGTTAGATGGCTGCATTTTGAGGTCAAATGACACAACTTTCATCTTAGCTAATTTGTACTTCTACTGTTTCTCCTTTAAATCACTAAAGTAACCAGGTAACAAACGGAGAAATACGAAAATCAATAAGAACAAACAGTAAGAATTACTAACTTCATATTTTGCTCAAAATTCCCAACAAAGGAATTAAAAAAAATAAGTATCTAGTGTGAAAAACTGAAAGATTTACATTACAAAATTTTTTTATGCGTATAATGCAGTCAGCAAAGCTGGTTTTATAAAAATATTTTCAACGGCACTTTACAAGGCCGGAAAATAGCAAAAATGCATCAGCTTCCGGTGCTCTTATTCGGTTCTCCCTCCACACCATTCGGCTAAATGCGTATTGTTGCCCCCTCATTACAAAACCCTAGTTACGCCCGTAAAGTGATTCTAGCGTCGTCCCTGACTGTTGCTATATTTTTCCAATTCTGCGGCGTTGTTTCTCTTCATGTTAATACTGATGCAAAACCTTACATAAGCACGCTGACTTAGTTTCAGAAAGCTATTGCGAGACGAACAGTCTACAATGATATAACTGAAGTTCAGAATTTGTTTTTGAAAGCGAAAGTAAGCTGAAGTCGAAGTTAAATAACGACAGTGTTTAAAAAAATATACACTTCAAATACATTCTAACAAACTATAACAAAGTTACCAACGAAATAAATTTTTAGTTTAGAAGTAGAAAAAAAAGTCATACCTTTTTCTTTTGGTGTGTCACGTCCAGTCTCACTTCTATTGGCAGTGTAGTAGTAGAAACCAGGCTGCTTTGTCCTGTAATCAAGTTATTTTTAAGTTTTTCAGAATTTTCACTTTTATTTCATTTCATGAAGAAATATTTCTAAAAGCAGTTAATCATGAACTGGACAGAAAGCCAATTGGACTCGATAAGTGTTAAATAAATACGGATGGAAACCTATTTACGTTGCCTTTTGGACTTAAATGTCAGACTGGAATTCCCCATTCAGACATTTAAGTCCAAAAGGCAACGTAAATAGGTTTGCATCCGTATTTATTTAGCAGTTAATCATCCTTGATCAACTAAATTTAGAAAATCGGTATTAATGACTCATCATAGTTTTTTAATACACTTTTTTATATGTTATACAAAGAAGTGATAAGTCCAATGATTTTCAAACTCGTCGTCGTACGCATATTAACAACCAATCGTTTGATTATTTATGGACTCAGAGGGATAGCGAATGGGGGGCAGGGGGGGGGGGGGGGCACCTTGCCGCCTAAACTTTTCTCAAGCCAGCAAAAGAATGCTGTCCAAAAATGCTGTTCAAAGATCAAGTTTGCGTCCCGTTCAATTCTGCTTGTGGCAGAATAAATTCGAGGATCTACAAATTCGAGGATCTACAAATTCGAGGATCTACAAATTCGAGGATCTACTAATTCAAGAAAGCCACAACGTTTCAGGCTTTTTTTATAAAGTGTTTTTTTTTTCAATTCTTGTTTACAGCTTTCATAAATGCAAGTTATTTTCTTTGAAAGTGCATCTGAAATAAAATAAATAAAATATAATTTCATAAGGTTACAGTGCCACTAACAAAAAATATATGTCTTACAGTTAAAAAAAATAATAATGATTTTTTTCAGCTAGACAATAGATTTTTTCTTTTTTTTTTTATTCGCCGGTATTGTCGTGTCATCACTTGTGGCATGACAATGTTAGCAATTCTTATATCCTACATGTTAACCCTAACCCAGCTTATCATATTTCCATAGCATTAGGAGAGCCATACATGTTTACCGCTATACTGATATATTGACCTACTGCCAGACTGCCATACTGACGTGTTGACATGTGACGGCTTGAGTCACATGGGTTGATAAAAAATGCTGCCTGCAATTAAAAATGTCCACAATTTGCTAGCCTACGAATGTGCTGCTTCCAATGTTTTAGTCTAGGTTTGAACCCACGGTATGAGTCTAACATTCATACATCACAGCCACCATACTCATTACGGGTTTTCCCCGATCGCTCAACGTGTTAACAAGCCTCTGCAAACGTCATCAGTTCAAGTAAACGATCAGTTAATGCTGGAGTAGTTACAAAGCGCCCTCTCTGCTCTGGTTTTACTAATGTTACAATTAGGCCTAAAGCGAATGAAAACGCGCCACAACCATCCCGAGTGCAGGCGTGGCTGGCAACTGTTTGTGTTCTACCTTTAAGATACACCTTGCTATTTTTGAACACGATTTCCCGTTTTGAACACTTACTTGGTATTAACAAAGGTTCTGTTATGTTCTTCTTTATTTTCATCCAAAAATTTTATGTCGACGTAACAAAAGTTTTCTTCTGTCATTCTGGTCGTTGCACAATAATACCATCTTCCCTAAAAGATTAAAATAAAAAATTATACATTAAAAAAAATGTGGGTAAAAAAAAAAGAAAAAAGGCGGAGGGGCAGCGATTTCAGTAGAGATCGGATGACTCCACGGCTTTTGTTTGAAATCTGGGTAGCAAGCGTTGCACATTTTCCTTTCTGGTCAAGCATGAGGGGGTTAACAGATTCTTTATTCCCCAGTCAAAATGATCTCTCACGGGAACACTGTTATTCCCAAATTTTCGCAAGCTAACATTCTGATGATGCTATCTATCCATTTTGTTATTAATCTAATGAAGCACAGATAACTACAAAAATACATGGTATAACAGAAATGTATGTCACAAATGAAGGGCGTGTTCTACAGAACAAACTGATGAAAATATTCCATATGAACATATATCCGGAAATGCGTCTTTATCGAGAAATTTTTCCTTGCAGAGATACCTGTGCACATCGAAGATCCAGGACGAAAGCGGCGTAGGCTAATGCCTGACATGTGAATGTACGGACGACCCTTCCAGTATCAAGCAGTTGAAACTCAGTTTCAGTCATAACTATAGATAGGGGGTAGAAAAGGTCCGTCCTATCTGTTCAGTAGTTCTGGGGAACCTCACCAGAGGAAAACCACAATAAAACCTAAATTTTGTTATTTGAGCCTTCACTTCGCCCTGGATCTTGGATGTGCACTTGTATCGCTGAAAGGAAAAATATCTCGAAAAGGACGCAGTTCCTGATATATGTTCATATGGATTTTTTTCATCAGTTTGTTACGTAGAACATGCGTCTTCATTTGTGACATACATTTCTGTTACACCTTTACACCCTGTATATGGTGTCGTACAAAAGCCGTATAAGAACAAAGGGACCAGACGAATTTTCGCTACCGTACTGAAAGTAGTGATATCAGACAGAAAATGGTTGCCGCTAAGTTTCTAGTCCAAAGCCTGATCACTCAAGCCTTCGGCGACCACATGGCGGGTATGCTTAAGGAATTTCGGTTGGGAACGCAAACTTGGTGGCAGCCATTTTGGATCATTATTAAGGTGGGCTGCTAAAATAAAAATGTAGAAAGTCGAAATGAAATAGTGTGGGTAAGTTGCCTTATAGCATCACTACCACACACAAAACATTTCATCACTCTGAGCCGCGTAAGGATAAAGGGACCCACCAAGGTTTCCCCTTTAAAAGTATAAGGATTAGGGTGGGCTGAAAAAAATCAATATTAAAAATAAAAAATGTCATTATCGTGCGGGAAAGTTGCCCCTTAGCATCACTACGGCACACAAAAAATGTCATCACTCTGACGTCACGTCTTGAGGTGACACAAGGATCTTTTAGTTGAACATTGCATGTCAGTGGGTGTAATAAACTCGATAGCTTGTAGGCCTATCGAGTTCTCTCTCGCAGGAAGCAAAGGAATGCACAAAGCAAAACTTTTAAACGCAACAAACAAGCTACGTGACTTCTTAATTATTGAGTAAAAATTTGGCACGCCCTCGTGCACCTGGAAACAAGCTGTAAAGATTAAGGATATTAATGTCACTAGATGGTGCCATGGAAAACTATAAAGAAAATCCCCTGGCGCCATCTAGTGGCATTAATATCGTTAATCTTTATGGCTTGTTTCCAGGTGCATGAGGACGTACCACATTTTTACTGAATAATTAAAGAGTCACGTGGCTTGTTTGGTGCGTTTAAAAGTTTTGCTTTGTGCATTCCTTTGCTTCCTGTGACAGAGAACGTGATAGGCCTAGATGCTGCAATGATAATTTGGTGACAACCGGCCTTTAAGGCTGTGACAAATACCCCGGAAGTCCGCATCTTTGCGTCGTACTGTTTTCCTGTTTCCCCCCATTATCCGCGTAACGGTGAATGCATAACTAATTGGGCAGTCGCTTTATCAGATGTATATTACGATGAATTTCAGATGAATATCACATTTGGGGCGTCGGACGAACGTCTAACTGGAAATTTGTCTAATGGGATAATTGTCTAAAATCTGCCTAAATAAAAAATCTGGCAAAGCATCTAAACGGAATATCGTCTAATGGATAATTGTATAATGGATAAACGTCTAACTGAATTAACGTCTAACTGCGGTTTCTGATGTTACATGTATAGCCGCAGCGAGCGCGGCAGGGATATTAACGATTTTCCATTATACGAATTTCCAGTTAGACGCTTTTCCGTTATACGAATTTCCTGTTAGATGATAATCCGTTATACTGTTTTCCGTTACACGTTCTTCCAATTATGCGATTTTCCAGTTAGACGATTTCCCTCGCCCCATTACATTTATGTCATGAGATACGTGGGCTATGGATTTCTTTCCAAGGGGGACAAATTCCGCTAAGAATTAGAGTTTTCATAACACGTAACAATCAGCATACATTTTTACTGCATCACTTACATCAGTAGTTTCCAGTTTAGCGTCAGACTTTAGTTTATTGCAGGCGTTGCTTTTCTCCGCAGCTACAGCGGTAAAACACAAGGCAACTCCAAGAAGGCACAAAGAAAACATGGAATTCATGGCCGGTGTTTCCCAGAAAAAGGAACTGCAGACAAAGAAAACAAAGGAAGACATTTCAGTTGACAGCATAAGACGGAAATTTGCGTTTTCTGTTGTAATCATGTAGCGCAAAGCATAAGGAATAAATTACATGTTAAATGGTTACTGAAGTAATTCATCTTTAAACACTGGCTTGTAAAAGTACAAGATTTGTGGATATCAACAACATTCTGGAGTCCGTGCTGGACCGCTTCACTAAATCAATTTGCGGACTTGAAAAAAGTATATGGAATGGAACGACCTCAGGTTCTAGCACTAAGGGACCGGTCAGTATTTATGGTCAGGGGCGGCCGGAGGAAATGAAAATGTTACTACCAGATTTTCGATACCCCCCCCCCCTCCCTTCAAGAACCTGAAAAAATCTAACTAAAAATCTGTTTAGTTATTTTTAGCTTCTTTTCACATCCGACACTAAAGATGTGAGCCATCGTCGCCGACTAAAAATAAAGAGGCACATTTTTTTTTTAAGGGGGTGGGGCTGCCGCCGCTAATAATTCTGACATTTTTTACAACAATAATTACCGCTGTGCAAAGTGCCTTCCCTAGATTACAAAATGTTAATAATAAAGCATTTAACTGTAAGCCAAACAATCATTAGAGCGATAGTTTTTAACAATAATTAAAAGATTCAGCAGGTTTGCAATGTGCCGCTTGTCTAACACTAGTCTTGACAACGCTACCAACGAAAATACTGAGGCGCACGCCCAGGGACGACGCTAGAATCACTTTAGTGGGGAGGCGGCAGTGGGGCAGCAATTTTAGCCGGGG
>JAHWFP010126267.1:0-29118 GCA_023313725.1 Lithobius niger
CAGCAGATAGCATCATGATTCGCACCTTCCTCACACCTCCCTCCCCCAACCCCCACCCTTAGCCTACGCTGGGTTTCCGAACAAATACACTGACTTTCGTATGGTGTTATTATAAAATATCAAACGGATTTTCTGCCTTTTTCACATTTCCTTCTCAGTTGAAAAGATGGAAATAATACCATGGACAGAATGGAGCATAGAGGCAGCGGCTGTCTGCAAGGTGAACTCCTGCTAGGAAAAAAGAATGCAATCTAGATTAAAAATCTACACTCCTGCAGAGGGCTACAATGTTAATCTAGACTTAAACGGAAAACACCTCGCTGAATACTTAAATGCTGACAACATCGATGAAAGGCACTGCTAACTCTAAAATTCGGTAAACCCTTCTTTAAAATCTTCGGGTTGGAATCGGTCAAATACGGTTCAATATTATGGCCATTTATTAGTCCGCCTGGCAAACGCTGAGGGAAGACTTTCGGTGGTTGGCCTGGTTTACTAAAGGTTTATGAAATTGGAATTTTGGTAAACTTTCAAAATTAAAGGTTAAAATTATATCCCGAAATTGGGACATCTATGCAGAATGGCGTATAGCAGAATTGTGTCTGTTCTAAAATATTCCGATCATCCCAACTATAGAGGCCGCATACAAAGTCGTTTTCATTGTTGAACTGCACATGAAAATGCACATCATCAAGTGTAACACAAGGGTAACGTGACCTAATGGCTTAGGAATTAAATTTCTTGTGACACGAGTTTTGTAGAATTAGAAAACAAAAACGAGCTCGTTTGATGCTTAAGGTAAGGTTTAACTGAACCGAAGTCAAAACAGCAAAGGGACAGAAATAAACTTTCCCGTAAGGTTCAATATACTGCAGTGTTGCTGCACTGTTTAGTCCACGTCAAACCTAACTGCTGTATTCTATTGTTTTTACCATTTTTACTTTTGCACACGGTAGATCAGCTAATGATTGGTGCATTCTACTTAGCTAAACAACGTCGCTGGAAATTGTTAAAAAACTAATCGTCTTATGTGCTTTGGATAGCTTGACAGGTATTCAGGGTTCGTGCGAGTCCTTGAATACCAGGAAAAGTCCTTGCAAGTAACAATGAAATTCCATGCATGGAAAAGTGTTTGAAAGTCTTGAAAAATTGTATATGTATCATCAGTAGGGCGTTGAACGGAAAGCAGACGATGTGAGAAAGGTGTTTGGGTGTTTGGGTGTTTGGGTGTTTGAGAAAGGTGTATCGTTTGTTTGGCCATGAGAAGTTTTGAAATTTGGGCTCTGGCTTTAAATGTATTTTTGTGTGTAAAGCTTGGATACAGCAGTAAGGTTTGACGTGGACTAAACAGCACAGCAACACTGCAGTATATTAAACCTTACAGGAAAGTTTATTTCTGTCCCTTTGCTGTTCTTTGCTGTTTTGACTTCGGGTCAGTTAAACCTTACCTTACGCATCAAACGAGCCCATTTTTGTTTTCTAATTCGTGCTACTTTGGCGTACCAAGCCGTTTATTAGGTTGTTTTAATGTTTTGTATCTTTTATCAATTACTATTTGCACAAAGCAATATAGAAACAAATCATTTAATCTTTAGTCTACGTCTTGCAGCTGGCGTTTGCTAATTGGCATTGTTTCACAATAACAACGTTTAAAATAATTTAAAACAATCAGTTTGGTCGTTTAGAGCTCAATAACCTCTGAACTACTTAAAATTAGAAAAGGGCTTATGGAAAGGGGGAGATGAGGCTTAATGGCGCGTCGACTTATGGAAAGGGCACATCTACAGTGCAATACCTGTAAAATGAGCTAAGAACCAGCTTTCTATAACAAATAGTTTGATCTGTAGAGAGCGTTGTAGGAACGTGTCGTGCCAAGAAGTCAAATAAGCCAGAAATGAAAATCACGATTCCAGCTTAGGACCAGATCTCCGATGTGTCATTTGGAAATTAACAAAAGTTGGTACAAGTGTTGGCCAAGTCCCACAAAGCTCAAATACCAAATTTCAGTGGATAATGTTGAAAAACGGCCGAGAAATTAAGCACCGAAATTCCAGCTTTAACATGGGAGACCGAGGTCAAACCGCAGGCGATCATTCTGGACGGATGATGCAACAGGGGGATTGCTGTGCCGTGTCTCTTGGATTTCGGATTACTAAGACCAAAATCACCGATAGAGTACACAACAGTACACAATATTTCCAAGTCAGGGATTTTACCGAAATACTGAACACACTTAGGAATAGTTTTACAAAATTTTCAGTACTTAAGGCTTCATGATTAAGCGACATGCTTGTTCAGCTTGGACGTTTCGTAAACCCACATCGCCATATTTAATGGTGCACAGTAGGCTACATGTAAATCCCACATTTCGACGGGCTGAGGTAATTCTTTCTTTCGGGTTCCTCGTGTTGTACTCAAACGTTCTGCTTTGCGGCTAGTTTTTAAAGAATAGTATGTTTTAGCCATCCGAAAGACGCAACCAGAACATAGTGTGCAGCGTTATATTATAATTATTGTATATCCTGGATATTATATTTTTTTCAAAATCACACGGGTGAGGTGAAGGAAATCGCAACCCAGCCATAGTACACGGTGGTCCACAAAAAAACTGATGACCCGAAATTTTCTTACGTCCAACTTTTCTAGTTAGCACCCATCAGAACCAGGAGAGGACAGAAACCAACGAGAAAATTTCTGTCCTCTCCTGATTCTAGGGGGTGCTAACTTGGAAAGATGAAGAAAACTTTGGGCCGTCAGTTTTTTGTGGACCAAAATATTTACAAAAGAAGTACTATTTTTCACACTGTGGGCAAGGTGAATTCGTAGTTTCCCCAATTGGCCTTTTCTTTCTCCAAAAAACACGACAAACAAATCGAATTACCAAGACGTGTAAAAGCTTGAATATTGTAATAATTTTCTACAATCTCCTGCAACCCTGAACCCTACTCAACCCCCCCCCCCCCACCACTACCAAAAAAAATTATTCACGCAGAATAATTATTTTCGAATATTTTAGTTAGCTCTATTAATGTAGTAGATTTCACCCTTGGTGTAGGCTACTGCATGTGAGTTAACTTACGAAAATAGACAGATGGGTATGGTGATACTAGGCACCGCAGTTTTTGTTTTTGGAAAACTCGGTGTATTGCAGTGAATTACTTACGAGTAACGAAAAATAGATTAGTCTCCCTGACTTGAAAACGTTGGGGGTAATTATGACATCGCAAGTGGGAGGGGGGGGGGGGGGGTGAGAAAAGTCCGTAAAAAAATTGAAAGTAAAAAGTCCACGGTGATAACGTGAGAGGGGAAAAAAAGGTAGGCTCCATATACTGGGAAAAAGGGGTGGTAAAAATAAGTCTGCTGATAACAATTCTGCGGACAAAATATCTAGGTGAGAAAAGGTTCAGGGGGAAAAAGGGGTACACTGAAAAACGTCGGGAAAAAAGTTAGGGGAGGAAAAAAATGTTGTTGTTATTGTAGGTTAAGTTAGGAAATTTGCCTTTGCTCGAATTTCACCAGGTAAGGTACGAATTTCTCCACGGTACGACTTTCGTAACTCTTTTTTTTCCCCCCCGGGATATTTTAACGCAGATTTGAAAAGTGTAATTCCAAACGGGGCTTAATAAGTCATTAAAAAAAATATTAAAGTCAATTTCTTTTTCTGGATGGTTTTTACCATAGTAGCCAAGCTTACTACTTCCAACAATTGTATGGGAACCTAAAGGCTTGTCATAGTGTGACAAAAACATCTGTGATTTAACATTATGATTTTATTAGGAATTTTATTTCGACTAACTTGTGACTGAGGCCTTTCTGGAAGTTACAATACCAGAGACCTTTTTTTTTTCTAATTATTAAAATCTTTAAGATGAAACATCGTTAATTATGTAGTGTAACCAAACCACGAAAAATCACTCAATTTTGGTAGGTACCGACGCAGTTATTTACCCTTTTCTCATTTCATGTTATAAAAACGGGGAAATTGTTTTTTTTTAGTTCGCCAAACACGTTTTTAGTTCTTCAAAAATGCTTTTAGACCACGGAAAACGATCGGCCCGGCCGTGTTGAAGCGGCGGCCATGTTCTGGGATAAAGAGTAACACGAAAAGGTGATTTCGAGAAAACTGAAAGTAATGTTACAAACCATGCTGCCTTGCTCGCGTTGCCGGCGATTTTTCAGTTTATGTAGCAAAGAGTTTGGTTGCAGTTTCTGATGTTGTGTGTTTAGCCGCAGCGAGCGCTGCAGCGCCGAGTGAGGCACGTAATTTGGAGAGAAATGAGGAAGAAAAATAATTTCCGTTTCTTTCATTGTGAAGGAATCAGGTTTTCCTGCTACTGTCGTGTGACTTGTTTTCAATATTTTTTTTTTCAGAACATAAAACACATCCCCCCCCCCCTATTTTTAAATCTGAAATAGGAAGAGGATGAAGATCTGCGTCGGTTAGTAAAAATACTGAGTGATTTGGAGTGGTTCGGTTAAACTACATAATTACCGAAACATCAATAATATCTTTAGTAGGTACCTATGTATTAAAATTAGGTGTTTTGGTTGTAAGTTTCCCAGTCTTTATGATCACATGGCAAGCGGAAACCTTGTACCCTGTAGTTGAACCTATTAAAGCAGTGTTAGTATTTACGGCGACACTGTCAACAAAATAAAATAAAACAGTTTCAGAAAAAAAAAAAACAGTTTTGATGTTACAATGTCATATTGTGATAAAAGCACTTAAGAAAATCAACAAATTAAAAACACTTACCATATGGTCGGTCAGTCAAACACATGTGTAGATTGCCTCTGTTTTCGCTACAAACACGATACACCACACTAATTGAACGGACTCGTGGCTCGTCTTTGCGTGGCCGTTTGGCAGCAGAGGGTTTAATGTTCACCCGCTTCCACAAATGCCTGCTTTAGTATGTTGTTACTCGCATAAAGTTTGTGAAACGCATGCTTAATTTCAGCTTCTGTCAATGACGCACCATTGCACCAACCATCTGTATGCTGGGACGCTACAGTCGGGCTCTTCCTTCGCTACTACGTCGCTTTCCCTTGAAAACATTCGTTTTCCACTTACTATAGGATTTAACGTTTTCATTGTTGGTCTGTCTGGGCACACAACTAAAGCTTCTGTATCACTCTCGTCCCTCATTTTGCACCAGAAAAACACTTGTTTAGCAGGAACAACACAGGGAAACTACAAACACGGCGGCCATTTGTCACGTGACTCGGTTTGTGCATTACGATTGGCCCGATGTGCATTGGCCCTTCTGGAAGTAAATTTTATGTGACTAAAGCCCTTTTGGTCTTATTTTGAAGCACTGCTATCAGAGTGACTTGGGCCCTGAAATTTTACCTGGAGATTTTACACATTTGTAATACAACTGGAGCCATCTATCGCTCATAATTGGAATTTTTTCAAAAAGTGACTCATGCCCGTTTGCAATTACACTCTTCATTTTTCCTAGGAACTTTTTTTGCGGAATTTTCTCGCTCGAACTTTCTTCAAGGTACCCCATGATCAAAGCCTGTGATGTTACGTAGCTATATGCTATATGTAAGCTGTATGCTATATCAGGGACGACGCTAAAGGGGCGTTGCAGGGGGAAGGGGCAAGCCCCCCCCCCCCCAATTTTTGTCCCTACCAAATTCCCCCCTCCCCCGGAATATTCCTAAAAATTGGGGGAAGGATACAGTTAAGAACGTTGGGTGTGAGAAAGAGAGTTTAAGCACGTGCTATTTTGGTTTTATATTGTTTTGAGGGTGGAGTTGGACCGCGAAAGTATAATTTTTTGGTTCGCCCCCCCTCCCCCTGACAAAAATTGTTGCCCCACTGCCGCTTCCCCAATAAAGTAATTCTTGGGCCATCCCTGTTTCCCTGTTGTTTCTCCATATATCTGTCATTCAGTGAGTTTAAAATTTTATTTATAGATGAACCCGTTACGAAAAACTACAATCCACAAAAGTGTGATTGTACGTGATCGCCAATTTTACACGGCAAAAATTATTTAACAAGAGCCAATTTCGCAGCGTTAGAGGGGTGAATATAAGCAAACAAGCAGCCCTCCCTTTTACCTCAACGCCCATCACTGCAGTCTCGAGAGACCGTATAACGGTTGCTGTAAATTCATTTTATAATAAGAATGGCTCGCGCAGTTTGGGAGGAGGAGGAGGGAATGTCATAACACCGTATAACGAGACAACGTGGTCCCACCCACGCTGGGGCAAACTGCCTTCATTTTCCACTCGTTCCACACCTCTTCCCCAAAACCCCACATGCAACCACACCACTGGTACGACGAAACTTTCCGACCACCTCACAACGCTACACTCTTCTTTCGTCACTAGCTATGCTAAAACCGCACTCAACTTCTTACTGGAGAAATCAGTTAAGGGCCGACTCTTGCAGTAGCGATTGTTTGTGTTCTGGTGCAGAGAAAATAGTCCGTTAAAATAATAAAGTTTCACGATGAAATAACTCACGCAAACTATTCCTTTTTGTTGGTAAAAGGAGGTTATAATTTTAATATAACGTGACACTTTATTCGGAGATATTAAACGACCTGTTCCTATTTCGAAAATATGCAAGTAGTTGCCATGGTTACGACAATGGTTACGGCTCGGAGCAGACGACGCGGCAGTTTTAAAAATGGCGGTCGTCTCTCCGCACAAATATTTTAAACCCCACTCCCAAGGAAAGCCCTTGACATCATCGCAAAAGCAGACAGTAGTTAATGTTTATAGCAAACTACGTCGACAGCATCCAGACAATTCGGTAAGTGACGCGGCAAAGGATGCGGCAGACTGAACAAGCGTTTCATGAGATGCAGTCTTCCAAATCAAAAAGGTATTTGCAACCAGCGCTGGTCATTTTACGCCGCCAGCCAGGAAGCGTTCTAACTCCGTTGGTACTCGAACTCGGCTAAAAATTTACGATGACTTCACACTTTCCGCAAATAGACAAAAGATCCTCGCAGTTTATAGATATTAAGGTACGTACAGTTCCCAGGTAAAATGATAGGAGCTGCCGTAAACGATGATGGTGGTTTGCCAAATTTTGGGCGGACGGCAATGGGCGTCGTGAATTGCTTGTGTTATTTCAACGTGCACGAAAACAATACGACATATACCAAATTGATGAACTTGCTTCACGTCATGGTCATACTATATTCAATGTTGCGTTTGCTTCACTGTGAACCGCATTGAAATGACGTCGAGCCAGATCAAGAGATTTATTGATGCAAATGATCGAACATTCAAACTTAAAGAAGTCCATGAACTTAACCGAAAGCACTTGCTGTAGTGACAACGGAAGGGTGGGCCAAACTTGTAAAACACACTGAGAATGAAGAAAACAACTTGTGGAAAAGCGATGGGATAGCTGATATTATTGTGAAACGAATCGCCTGTGATGTAAACAATTCAGATAACAACTCAAGTTCAACAAATGAAGACACAGACTGCTCAAAGTAGAACTGAAGATCTCTAAACATCAACTACTGTCTGCTTGAAAACAAAAGCTCTTTTCAGAGCTAAAAACTGTCCTTTTCAGGACTACAAAATCTTACGAAAGAGAAGCTTGTGGCCCCCCCCCCCGCTCCATCTCTTTCCTGGAAAATAAAAAATATGTTTAACTCAATACTGAATAAATGCGCACTAAAATCGCGCATCCTCTCCCAATTTTTACTGCACCTACGGTACCATAACGTTTGCAATATATACAAGGGCTTGACACGTAGCAAAAAGGTGTCACACAGGAAAGCCACAGAAAATAATTTGCAACATTTATATAGGCTTTACTGACTGTAACAAATCCGTGTGACACAGGAAAGACAAAATGAAACTAAGCTCTTAAATAACCACACGCCAAAATAAACATATATAAATAAATATTCTGAATGGCGCTACCTTTCACGTAATACTTTCCTGCATCATTCAGCTTGGTCATTTTACGTCGCCAGCCAAAGCATTCTAACTCGTATTCGTAATGCCATTTATTTCCTGTTTGTTTGTTTTTTCCTCTGAAAGACTGTTTGCTCACTCAATAAAATCTGTGAAAGTCTTGCAAGGCTATTCACGTGTTGGTTATTAAAAAATAAAGAGAGGACATTTACTTAAAAAAAAAGTTATTTAAAAATTAAATTATCAGGTTTTTAAAATGAAAAATTAATTTCAAAAGCATTTTAATAGCACACAAAAATAAAAGCCGTGAAGAATCAGCCTATGTTGATGTATATACTTGGATAGTTGAAAGTTCAAATCCACGAAACCTCTTACCTAATTTTAGTCATTTGCGAGCTTAAATCCAAAAATAGGGCAGAGATGGCAAGTGGAAATGTGAAATGAATCTGACAATGGATTCAAAAGTTATCGTGCATACAGACGACAGACACCAGCAAATGATGAAAAGCTCCTTTACTCTGCTTTTGCCTGCACGTCAGTATATGTGAAAAAAAAGTTTAAAGGAGTTGAAGGCCAACGACAACGTCACGTAAAGAAAATATTTATCAGTTTTAGAACAGCTGAGCGCGTAGGGATACGAACAAACGAAAATAGTTCGTAAAACGGCTCTCTAACTATTCCTCCAGTCAGAAGTTGAGTGCGGTTTTAGTATAGAGCTGCGCACAGCCGGACATGCTTTTAGGCCCGGTGCGCACGTGCGTTTTTTCAACATGCCTCGACGCTACGTTACCGCATTGGCGGTGTGGTTTACGTGACATCTATTGGGTAGTGTACAAATACCTCCGTCGACATTGCGTTACCCCCCGGTGCACACATGCGTATTTTTTTAACGCGCGTTGACGTTAGCAATCAGTGCACACATGACCGTGAAGTAACGCCAGTACGCATTCGGCCGCAATCCAGTTTGCTAACCCCGTGCCCAAAAAAATGATATTTTGAAACCAATGAGACGATATTGCTTTTTTCGCCTACCTCGTGTACAAAAAATATATTTTCAAACCAATGCGACGATATTTGGTAGCCTACATTCATGTACTAATTTAAGACGTACGGGGAAAATGTTATACATCCTTTGCAGATTAACTAAAAAATTCGGATAAGTTCTTTAATTACTTCTCAATGAGTCTTCAATCATTTCTGCAACGACATTTCATATTTCGGGATAGTTCGTTACTCCCCCAATAAACGATTCAATGTCTGCTTCTTCGAAATTTGACGCCATTTTTGGTAACGCTTTTGCGATAAACGACGGATACTTGCACCGCTCAAGTCACACAAGATATGAGAGACGTAGGTGCGTTTGCGTTAACGCTGCGTTGACAGGGGGAAGTGCGGTGCAAAAAGGAACGCACGATGGATGTGCGGTAACGCAACGT
The DNA here is from genome assembly GCA_023313725.1 of Lithobius niger. Classification (NCBI taxonomy): domain Eukaryota; kingdom Metazoa; phylum Arthropoda; class Chilopoda; order Lithobiomorpha; family Lithobiidae; genus Lithobius; species Lithobius niger. The sequence continues at coordinate 9,336 of JAHWFP010126267.1, forward strand.
CGACGCAGGTATGCGTGCAGTACCCAACAGATGTGACGTAAACCACACCACAAATGCGATAATGCAGCGTCAACGCGCGTTAAAAAAAACGCAGTGTACACCGGGCCCGAGAGCACAGCGGGGCCCGCAGTTTTGCCGTGAAAGGCAAGAGCCCAGTGGAGCCCCGCCCTTACTCTTAAAAGAAATACAGTTTTTGCCACACAAAGCGAGAGCCCAGTGGAGACAGTCCATACAACAAAATGCAGTTTCTGTCCAATGGAGGCCCCTCTCCCCGCCCTTCACAAAAAAAAAATGAAACAATTAATTTTTACCACACAAGACACAACTTTCGCGGAAGTGCAGCAATACAGTACTTTCTGATATTTTGCGGTTACACAAAAATTTAAATTTGGGCCAATGAGTCGGTGGGGGGGGGGGGGGCTGAAAGTTGGTGGGCTGGAGGCGGCTCTGCTTTCTTTGCCTCATTGTAGTTACATCACTGAGCAAAAGACTGCATAATTTTTCACCTTTCAATAGTACATTTCTAAAACAATTTCTGCTTGCGGCAGGGAAGGGAGTCATCCCGCCTTTAGTCATTCAATAGGCTAAAGGTCCAAAACGTAGACTTATTCCAGTCTACCCCACCCCCTCCCCATTCCTATCCTCAACGGGTGGATTCGGGCCAGTTCACACAAATTATTTTTAAACTAAAATAGATTAAAGGTGTTAAGGCTAAACTTGAAGATTAAACATATCATTTATTTTTCACGCATAAAATAAGATTAATGTTATTTGCAAAGATAGCTCTAAAAAATAAAAGTGATTCAGTCAAAACTAAAGTTTTTCTGAAACCTTTCACGCTAAAGAACGACTAAGGAAAAACAGGGAAATTTGCTTCAGAGTTTGTTTCGGAAAACCAGAAATAATCATCTGAAACATTGTGAAATGCTTTTGATCCCAGTGGGGAGCTTATAGTGTTTGCTGGGCCCCTATACTCCAAAGTATTTTTTTGCATGGCTGTAATTTTCAAACCTAGTTGGCAAAATCCTAAGTCGAGTTGGCAAAATGAGGGTCTCTCCCCTCCATCCCACCCCCTTCCCTCCCCCCCTTCGCGACCCCGCTAAAATTGAGAACTAAGGTGCATCAGATTTTTCTCTTAAGGTAACTTATTTAACAGTTCATTTTCTTTCAATTTCTGTAACTAAATGTCGTTAAATGAATTTCGACAAAACTGTCATCTGACAGCGCTGCACTAAATTAAATGCGTTACTAATCAGGTCAGAAACCTTAGCAACACATCAGTACGATAACTCTGCATAGTTAGTAATTGGGCTGACGTTTTTTTTTTTTTTTTGTTGCTTATTAGCAATTTTGATAATTCTCCTTATAGGAACGTTTTAAAGAGTTTAAATTAGGTTGGGTTTCCGTCAGCATGGGTACCTCTGAAAATTTTCCTATGGAACTCTGGCTGAGTAGAAACACCCTGGTGCATATACTAATCGCGTAGATGTTGGGAAATCTCCTTATCTGTCTTAATTGTAGACGGTTGCCTGTATATACGCATAACATTCAAATTATGCTTCAGGCAGTAAACCACACAACCGAGCAAACCATGCTCGTCGTGCTTGGTTCCTGAGGGTAACTGGGGGTCCCAGGGGGCTAACATTGCGAACGAATCGACTATCTACCAATTACAAACGAAGTAGACCCCAGGGAGGGGGGGGGGGGGCCTTGCACTTATTCACTGTCACGTGAGTGAGTTTGTTTCGGTGTTATAAGTCCAAAAATAGGCTTCAGAAAATAGTGATTCAAACTTCATCGTTTCTTGACAGCAAGTACGTAAATAAAGTCCTGCGTTGCGTTGCAATTAATACTGTCACGCAGTTTATCGCGATGATGAATCGACCTGCTGACGATTTTGAGTTAAAACTCGTGACGTGTGGTAGGTGGTGTTTCTAACTAGAGGGAAGTAAGAAAAACTGTTTGTTAACTCGAGACGCCTGATCAAACTCCTCCCACTTTACGTAAGCGTGATGTCATGTAGCTGAGATACTACTGAGGCAAGTGAGGCAGGTTTTTTTCTCGCTCATATACTGATCCAACATGGCTGCCGTCACCAGTAGTAGATGAGATGGTCGTGTGTCTAAACTGTAGGAAGTGAGATATGGAAAATGTCTAAATTTAGAAACAAAATCCAATTAAACAGAGAATAATAAGCATTTGTATTATGTTCTTAATAACATTTCTCTCGCTGAAATTAGCGATTATTGCTAATTTTTCTAATGTTGAGAACGACAAGTAGGGCAGTGCTGTTTTTCAACTAATCGGTTTTGATGACGTTGTGGGGCGTGGCTTAGAGGAATCCATCTCAGTTTTCCCTCTAGTTTAGAAACACGCCCGTAACAACCAGTTGCTTCAAACCTGGTTAGTTTCCGAATGCACCCGGTGAATTTAGTGAAAGCCAGTGAAATATATTAGCTACATATTTCGTTTTGAAATGAGGACTGATTTACATCACTCGCCGCACGGAAAAGTAGGATCTTTATAAACTCGTTTCGTAATGAAAAATATAAATTTGTAAATTCGTCTATTTAGAAATTATGCTATTTAGTTAGCCGATTTCTTAACCAAATTGCACATGTTGTAGCATTTTGGTTGTTTGGCGATTAGCAGTTTAGACTATGGTACATAATTAAAACAAGATTTGGTATGCCAAAAACTCGTTGAATTTAAATTCGAAGTTTTTTTTTTATTTTTTTCTCCTTCAAATTTGCTAAACATCAGTTAAAGTAGTTACAACGCAATAACGTTGCTGTAGATATCTTATCGCAGTGGCTGTTTATGGCTGGCACACCCTCTCCCTTTCAACTAAAAAAAAATTGGAACTTTCATGGCATGATTATTTGAGCACTAACTAATCATGTTATGAAATATACCATTTTTGCGAAATTTGGAAGGGAGGGAGAGGTTTAAAAAATGTGAACGAGTATGAAAATATGAATACGTGACATAACAAACTGTTCAGCAGCAACCAATTATAATTATAATATTTATGTAGTGTGTCATGTCGGAAGTTTATTTTAATTCTTGAACTTTATTTTAAAACTGTAGCCTGAAATAAGTCCTAAATTTCAGTCAAAGTTGGAATTTGAAAGTTGTAGAAGTCGACTGAGATTTTAACTTTGTTGGCTGGCTGCAGACGATCTTCTGCATCGTTCGTTTTATGGTCTGATGGTATTGATAATGATACCAACTTACTGTGTTTGCGACTGGCTGGCCGGTTGTTTGGGTGGAATTACCCTCCCCCCCCCCCCCCGTAAAAAGTCATAAAAACAATAATCCAGTCAGTCGTAATTTTTGTTTGTGGGGGGAACTTCGTCCCCCCCCCCAAAAAAAATGGCAACGAATGAGATGCTCCTTACGTTCCCACCCTCCCTGTGGGCACCACTGGCATATTCCATAGCAAGATCATGCGATTCCTATCTATCGTACAGGGCTCGTAGGAGTATAATATTTCTTAGAAATCTCGGTCGACTGGTTTTGATTGGAACTTATAGAATGTTGGGGTTCGCTAGCAAATCAGATACAAGTGGTTCGGTTCACTGCCTCGTGGAAACATGATTGTGTCGTATGAAAGGCGTTGCCTGCATAACATTCGAAACCGGCCCAATGAAATTCGGGACAAGTCAAGTGAGTTAACGGATTTAACGGATTTCAATGAGAGCAGTAAAGGACCGTACGCACCACAACGTCACCGTCTCCGTTGTCCGGCTCCGTTTCCGGTAAAGCAACGCTGAAAAACGCAGACCACTGCCACACCTGTCCGCCAAGAACGCTTGCTGACCCCTTTATTCCCACCTCCCCCAAGTAAAAGGAATGCAATCGTCCGAATGCAAAACCGTAGGTTACGCATTGAATTGGGGTCATTCGTGCCACTAAAACCAATTTGGGCGAGTGCTTATATTGCTACTAGTTATGTACACTTAATTTTAGAATTATTCTTTTCATTTTTCGGTAGTTTTCGATGGTCGGGTGTGGAGCCGCCATCTTTGTCTCGAGCGCCGAGAGAAACGCACGTGTGGCGCTAAGCATTTTGATTGGCTGACGGACAACTCCAACCGTCCGTCAACCGGAGGAAAATGAAATTTTTCGAAACGAGTCGGAGACGCAACGGAGGCTCTGCGTTGTCCGCAGGCTACGTTTGAGACGGACATGCCGGACTTACGGTGCGGTGTGGCATGGCCTTTAGTGGCCCGTAGCCATGGCTCCTGTCTCACTTAAAAAAAAAAAAAACATATTGTACAGCTAAACAACTCTACCAACAACGCCGGATTGCATTATCACATCGTGTATCTTAATTAAGCTACTCTACCGGATGCTTTACAATAAGCTACGACGGTGCGAAGGACAGACGTGACAGCGTAGTCAACATGTTATGGGGGTGTTTTAACCTAACCTATAATAACAAGCCAACACTACAGGGAAAAAAAACTCCACACGCACAACGCCTATTATGCAAATTTCCTATTAACAGCAATCGGTGGGCGTTTGTTAGACGTGTAAGCAGCAATTATACACATCAACACTATGCATATGACCGAGTGCTAAAGAGTACAATAACTCGGCCGAGCGAGTGATGCTGTAATACATTATTTTATTATTTTACTAGCAGTTATGCCCGGCTTCGTCCAGGGTTTTGTTTCGCCCGTGGTTGTTTCCCAGTTTTCGGTCGGTGTGACCTGAACGTTAACTGCGAAATTGTCTACATGCAATACTTAGCTTTTTCTCCCATCCTATCCCTCGCCCTTTCCTCTCCTTAGCGTTCCCCTCCTCCTTTTGCAAGATTTTGTAAAAACTGAATCGCTAAAGAATCGGCACGCTCATCCGTTTTCATTGCTGATTTTCAGGGGTTCTTGTCGTCATTTTAGCTTGGGGGTTATCGTGCTTAAAATGTAGTTTTTGCTTATAATGTAGCATTTTTAGATTCTCATTTCCATCGAGCCCAGCAAATTCTTGACGATAACTCAAACTAACACCAAAGCTAACACTGAAAGCGAACACCAAACCAAGCGAACAAATCCAACACCAATCTTTACAAGCGTTTCTGGGTAGCTCTGTCACCACGCGCGAGATTTTCTGCAGAAATGATGAAAGAAGCGACTGCGTTAATGTTTCAAAACGTGCGAAATTTGCAGTAAGTATATTGTTTTCTACCACTTGTAGTTATTTTCTTCATTCTATTTTGTCGTAATTATTTCGTGGGTCCAAAATTTAATCCAAGTCAAGATGCGTTCTGACCATTATTAACCTAGCAACAGCATAAAATGACACAAAACTGTAATCTTCGGGCACAAATTTTAGCTCTTGTTCACAGGATAAAGACCTAAAAACGCAATCTACATGCTCTGGCTGACCAAAGCAAGTCTGGATTCTTAAAACTAAGAGAAATTTAACAATGGCGTTTAACGGAAAATGCCTTTGTGTTGTTCACCACGGGCCGCTAGCCTTATAGATCGGGATCCTTTCACGCCGTTACTAAAAATTGCCTGCCATCCAACGGATTGGGCAAGGTGGTCCGATGGTTAGCCTGATGGTGGCTTGATGGTTAGCATGATGGTCTCATGTGCCAGAGGTCCCGAGGTCGAGTCCGGCCTCAGCCATCCCTGGCATTTCCGGGAAGAGAAGGGCCCTGTGATGTCTCGTGCTCGTGTCGATTGTGGCGTGTAAAAGAACCTAGGCATTTCCGATGAGATGTACCTAGCAAAATTATCCCTCTCTCCTTCTGGCGCCGTGGCTATGGCTGGGAGCACGTCAAAAGTTTAGCTAAGCCATCCAACCAAGCACCCGATATCTCCGAAAATATATGAGTAGGAATAAATATTCAGAATCGTGTATTTCACGCACCAAAGCTTAGTCCCTTGTTGCGAAATTTCAGCCAAATCGGAACAAAATTGAGAACGTTATTGTGTAACACAAACAAACATTCAGCTGTTTAACCTCGCTCACTGCGCTCAATCGGAAAATAAACGAATATTTTTTTCGCTCAACAGCTATGAAAGGTGCAGGCCAGCCAGGTTTTAAATATCGCTAACTAGTTTTGCCACACACTCTCGGTTCAAGCAAAAGACCCATAAAAATACCATTAACCCTTGCATCACAAGGAGTATGCGTGACGTAAAGGGGGAAATCTACCCCCTCCACACAACCCCCCTCCCGCTCTTTTCACCATTCCGAGTTATAAGACGAAGACGGGAAGGGGGTGGGGGGTGGGACGGAGCGACGACGCCTACATTTATCCCAAAACGACTACGTCGAGGCCGCTCCACCATCTGGCGCGGCGAAAACCCGAGCTCCTGATAAACACAACCTAGACGGCAAAAGAGCACGATGCACGTTGCGAGCGTTGTGTGTCTCGCACGATGCGACGCAGCAACAACCCACACGTTTTTAAGCCCCCAGGTAGAATTATGAAACGCGACGCTTTCCCCTCAGCGGGTTGGTTTCGGTGTAAATGGCGCGAATTAAAGGTGCGTCACACAGACACCAGGTGTGACAAAAAAAAATTGTTGTCTCTTTTAAGGGAGATGTAGCTTTTCTTATAGCAGTTTCTTGAAGGAATGTTTACAACAACAACAAAAAGTTCTATTTCTTGTTAAGATAAAGAATGTTCTCCCTCGGCGCGTTGATAAAAATAATTATTTTTGATAATGGCACGAAGTAGAATAAATTGAATTTTTGTAACGACTTGTAAAACACTTCAGGCGCGCGCTAATTAAAAATCTTTCTGACTCAATGACCCTTAGGTTTTTTTGTGTGATAATACTTGTGTTTTATGCTGTGTGAATTGGGTATTCTCCAAGGAAAATAACTAACACGCCGAATAAAACATTAAGTTAGTAAGCGGCTGCAGCGACTATTCACTTCCGGTATTCGCTATTCACTGTACACTTTCGCTAGTTTCGAGCCACTTCCGCTTCATACTTCCGGACACATTTTTTATTCATTTTAATTGATTTTTGGACCATTATCTAATGGTGAAAACCGTTTGTCTCTGTCTGGTACCGTTCCACAGATGATGGGTTTACTCATCGGCCACTTCCGGCCACTTGTGGGGCACCTCCGCTTTATACTTCCGGGTTTTTTTCTAACTCTAACCAATTTATGGATGCTGAATCTGATGATGAAAACCATTCTCTCTATCTGGCACCGTTCCATAGATGATGGGCTTCTGATGATGGGCTTCTGTCGGACACTTTTGGCAACTTCCGCTTATAGTTCCTGTTTTTGTCTTTTTTATTCTGTTTAACTAACTAGGGCAGCCACCTTATACGACCTGTTTTATAGTATTGTTGTGATTTCCCGTTTGTATGAAAATACAGTGATTTTCCGTGTCCGACTCATTACTTATACAGACAATTCTAATGAAAGACACACAAACAAACGAACAAATTAAGATTATCGGGATTTCCACTGTATGACTGGAAAAATATATGACGTCATCATTACTGTGCATCTTTGTTGAAAAGACAAAATTATTACTTATACAGGACAGATCAGTTTATTACTTCGGACCCAGAATTATTCACACGGACCCAGAATTATAGCATAAGAACTTCCATACTTTTTGCCTGTGCACGATTAATCTGAAGGCCTGTGCAATATAGCTGAAACAAGAAAAATTCTTGTTATTTAAACACTTAGCCCGTTATATTTCCATTGACTCATTTCAAATGACAACATGAAAATGCCAACGTCATGCAGTTTACCTTATATTATTGACGGCAGTGAAGACCATCGACTTTTGCTAATGGCAACCCAGGATTCTAGAGAATTGGCCCTGTTACACCAGCGGATCAGTTTGAAATCGAAAAAATAAACTAAAAAACGACGTTGTACTCACTACAAACTCTACTAAAAGCAGTACAAACACTACAAGCAATGCAAGCGTTAGCCTGCAAACAAATTGCATAACGAAGTTTCAAACATCGTTCTCTGTACATCGTTAATCCCTCTAACTGTGAAGTAATTTCCGTTATTCTCCATTCTGAAGCCCAATAACACAATAAGCCGTACAAAACAATAAACAGAATTCCACATCGTATATTTACGCTTTGCCTAGCTTACTGTAATTTTTTTTAAATAAAGGTCGTGCCATAAAGGGGAGAGGATAGAATGACAAAGAGAATCGTATGTAAGACTTATGTATACATTTATGTGAATTACGACATATGAGCCATGAAAATCTATAAACATGAAAACTTGTAAAACATACTCAGCAATGGTAGTTAGCACGTACGTCATCTTTCAATCATTTATTTGCATTTTTGTAACTGTTGAAACATTGGAGAAAGCACGTACTACAACCAGACCCGACATCAGATAGATGCAGAATACCAACGTAACAAATCTCGGACAACAGTAATAAACAATTAAAGCCTTATTTTATGGACCATGTAGTTTTTCTACTAAAAGGGCGGAAACGTGCGCGGGAGAGAAGGTCATTGGCCTCAGCGCAGTAGATTTTTTTTGGCGTGGTATATGCCTGTCAGCAGCATTGCAGTTGCAGCTAGAACATACTCAAACGAGGCGAGACGACGCGGAATAAGCGAGCAAATCGAACGGCTCCCCTATTATTTATTATACAGCAACGCGGTGAACTCTCTGTGTATAGCGTGTGCTTGAAAACTGTATAGCGTTGTCAGGTATGCCTCGGATAAATTGTTGTTGTTGTTGGGACTCTTCGCCCTCACCTGGAGATCGAACTACTGGACCGATTTCCAAGTTCTATAGCTTAAAACGTAGGTATGAACATGGCCTAAGACCTTTCGTATGGAATTTTAATGTAGCTACAATATTCTGGTGACGGAAAGCCAAAATTTTGTTCTCTCGCCTACAGATCGAACTAATGAACCAATTTTCGATTATTATAAATTAAAATGTAGGTATTAACAACTACCAGGGCCTTTTGAACGCGATTTTAATGTGACTACAGTATTCTCGTCACCAGAGCATTTATTACTGTAGAGCGCTGGGCAGAAATCATTAAGTAGGGTAACAAATTTTTGCAAATCGAGCTAAAAACATGAAATTTGGTACACACGTCTTACTTGCAGTACAAATCGAACCAGTCGTGGACCCCATGAAATATCCCCAAGGCGTCTCTTCCCCCCCCCCCGTGCCCCTTTCCATATCAGTACACGTTATTGTATACTATCAGCGCACAGCGTTTTCATAGTGTATGTATGAAACTTTGTATCACATATTCAAATTTGTGTTGGCTGAAATTTCAACGTTTTCCCTTACTTTACATTCTGAAGACGCTATATGCACTGGCTATACATACCACAATGTTACTTCTCGGCCTCCATACGATTCGTTCACTGTAGCCATACAAGTTCATAAAACGTTGGAGTATATAGGTTGTAATACTCACTTTGTATTCCACCGTTTGCACAAATCGCCTGGGAGAGAAGCAGCACGTTTCAGCTCCTGGCTTCTAGCCAGACGATTTAACATCGCCAAAATCTTATTTTACCAAAGCAATGCTAAGAGCCTTACTTCCTGGCTCGCACGATAACTGGCGTGAGAACTGGCGTACGGAAGCAAGACAAATAATTCCTACGCCAGTCGGCCTTGGCTCGACAAACAAAATGTCTATCTCGTTTTAATGTTAGCTTAAACGCTTGTTCTCACGAATTATTGACATATGTTTGGATTGCCAACCTATTGTGTGCGCAGCGCATCTTGAGTCCTGCAGCTATTTTATGAGCGGCTACGTCTTCCTGGAGGGAGCGGCTTTAATCAACGGCCGCCATTGTTTTTGTTACCATCTAGGATATCAACAAGGCACTCTGCTACCAAAAATATACAATCTATTATCTGTGTTCGTTCCGGGGCGAACTCAAGATAGGCCGCGGACACTATACGTTCCAATGCCCAACACCAATAAGGCATAAGTCATCCAGCCCCGACAAATCATGCATACCCAATGAATTAAATCCACCATTCAAGTCCACGACTGGTGATGACTTTTTAACAACTTGTAGAAAATGCATTACGTGAATTTTTCCTGCAACACCAATTTTAAGGATTTGTTAAGGTAGCTTTACATCCTGCACTACGCGTTTTAGCGTTTTCAGTAAATTATCTCGGAAGGGAGTAGTTGTTTCGTTTGGCGCCGTAGTTGTTTTTTACAGTTGGCATACAAAGGGTGGTTTTTTTTTAAGTTTACCAATTTTTTTTAGGTTTAGTTTACGTGTTTATCGACATTCACATGCGGTAAGCTCATTGAATTTAGCTAACTTTTTTTTTTTTTTTACCACCTGTGACTTTCCGCTTTTCCAGGTTTTTTTTCTCAGTGTAAACAGGTTTCAATTTCCAAGACTTGTATCAGAATTGTACATTGCAGTGTGTTTATTTTCCATCCAGAGGTCAAGTGAAACAGGAGTACGGATTCAAGTCAGCATCAGTACAACACAACGCACAATCCCGCTCCCGCTTGTGTAGACACAGGTTGACGTTAATCATGCAACATACTTTTATTTTGCTTCCAGGAAATTAGGAAACTCACGTATGTCATCTACTTTGTGAGTAGCTGTCGTAAAGAAGTAAAAGGTGCTCTCTGACAAGGCCTGAACTCACAAATACCTTTAAGCAACATAAATTTTTAATTTTCGGAGCTATTATTTGCTTCTTGTTCGCCTAAAAACACAAAAACCAACAATGAGAATGATGAGGTGTAAAACCCTAATCCAATTGTGCACAATACTTACAAAACTGACATACATAAAAGATTAAAAAACAAAAAAATGAGACCAGGCCTCACACAAGTTACCAGGGAGGCGGTGCTTCCACTCTGAAAACTGCTCTTAAAAGTGAAAAAATTATTAAATAAGGAAAAAGAGAAAAAATTGAGAAATTCTTTGCAATTTGTAATTTTTTATAGAAACTCACGATATTCTCTCTTTCCAAACCCACCTTTTGGAAACGTCTACTCTAAAAAACGCGTGTTAAATTTTTAAACCTCACCCAACCCCAATTTACAATTAGGTTAGTGTTTATTTCACGTCTTTGCTGGTTTATTAAGACTACAATCACAAAAAAATTGTGGGAGTGCTAATTTTTACAGGTCCATCACTTCTTGCAGGAACAGCGGGAGGACCAGTTCTAATAAAATAAGTAGTCTTTTGAATTTTATTTTCAATGTTTCAGAGGTGGCATTCCTGTGCCATTAAAACAGGCTCATATTTTTTTTTTAAATTAGGAAATGTTTGAAATTGGTCGTATAATGAAAGGAAATTAAAAAAGGTAAGTAAAAAAGAAAGATTTTTATTTGCACAAGGGAAAAAAACGGAAATTTCGCCTTTACTCAGGGAAATTCTGTAAGTTAGAAGTGGAAGCATTGCATGCAGCGGACACGGTTACAAGTTCCAATTTAGTTCATTGTGACCGTATGTAGGTAGCACTTTCAATGCTACGGTAGCAGATTTTGACCCCAAAACCAGGGCAGCATTTTTTATTTTAGTAGCATTTTACAAACATTCCATTTTTCAAACATCGCAATCTGCGCTGAAGATAACACATGCTCGAACTATACGGTCGGTCGTATACGCGAAGTTCCCAACATAGAGAAAGATGTCCACCGATAAAACATTATACGGCAGCGAGAAAGCAATTTTTTTTGCGGTAACGCACATGGCGTTTTTTTTTACTCGGTGGAGTGCAGTGGTGGCGTACACGTTTGCTTTTGACCTTGCCTGTGATGGTAGCAGATTTCAGTACTCTCCAACCCAGACTTGTATAAAATTGACAGTTTTTCTTCATATCAATCTTTAAAAACGTAGCATTTTTGTAGCATTTTTTATTGCCAGTAATATGCTGCCTAGCGTTTTTTGGAAATATTGGTAGCAGAATTCCAAGTGCTGACTTTGGGTGCCTTTGAAAATGGACCTATGTAACTCATGTTGCAGAAAAATATACTGTTACGTGTACTAATCGCGTAGATCGTGTTAGACGTCGCGTCATAATCCTCTGATTCATTACTTTTAGACGGTTGCCTGTATACATACCATTCAAATTACGCTTCAGGCAGCAAACGACACAACCGAACAAACCATCCTCGCCGAGCTTGGTTCCTGAGGGTAACTGGTGGGACAGGGAGCTAACACTGCAAACGAATCGACTGTCAACCAATCAGAAACGAGGTGGAAACAAGGGGGTGGGGCGTTGCATTTATTTGTATTAATTCAATGTGTTCAATGTGTTAGGTGGGAGAGTTTATGTTGCGTTCGGTGTTATAATTCTACAAAATAAGCTGCGGGGAATAGTAATTAAAGTTTCCATGTATTTTAACAGCAGGTACGTGAACAAACTCCTGCTTTTTGTTTAACATAATATCATCTTGTAATTTATTGCTGTCACGCGAATGAAAGTCGATACGATGACGAATCGTTCCGGTGACGTTTGGGTTAAAAACGCAGCCAATACGTGACGTGTGGAAACAACGAGAGTTGCTTTTGTTTGATCTAACCGTGTTAATTTTCGAAGGCAACCCTGGTCACACAGATTTAACTATACATGCCTTGAAAGCTAACAACTGTTTCCCTTGAAATGTTGCTTCTGGCACCGGCTGAAAAATGGCACAACCGCTCCAATATACATCGTGTGAAACGTGAAGGGCTTCGTGTGAGCATGAAATTACTGGGAAATTATTATTATCCCCGCCTAGTTTACGGGGGCGGCTGCAACAGGGAAGGGGAGGCGACACCCCTTCATCATCTTGCTCTCATTAGAAAGCTTAGAACAGGGTCGACCCCGTTCATTTATAAAAATAAAAATAAAAATAAAATAAAAGACGAAAATTAAACCGTGCTCTTCACGGCGAACAAATTCTTTTATTTTTTATTTTTTAATACATTCTCCCTTTTTTCTTTTAATATTGTTATTTTCCTCTTTTCGTCGCTAGCTGCGACCATCGAGCGTGGAATGCACCTCTGCCGAGGGGGCGCCACTGTCGTGAGGGCAGAAGGTGATAATTCCGGTCTTGGATGACAGGTCGAATGCTGACAGGCACGGGGCGGAAGGACGAACGTCATTGGCCCTTGACGCCGGTTTATTAGAAAGTGTCACAGACGTGTCTGGGTGACGCGCGGCGGCGCGACGAAATGTGTGTTGCTTGCTTGCTTGGTTGTCGCGAAATTGCAAGTTCCTATTACGACCAGAATGACAAAAATTTGACGAACGGAAATATACGGGAAACGCCATATCGCCGCCGAAATAGAAAGCGCGACGGTCGGCGCGTTTGTAGGCTCAAGGCGCGGAAAGGCTGTGCCGTTTCACCAAGTTTTGTTGAGAAGAGATGAGCAAAAATGGGTAGCCTATACGATACAATAACGCACCTCTTCGTGCCCGTCAAATAACCCAAATGAAGTTTGTTACGTTAACGGGAATTTAGTACTGGCGATATTTCGTGTATAACCATGATAGAGTAACAATAATAATAGGTCATTTGATCTTATTTGAGGTTTTGCTTTGGCATAGCCAGTGAACTACCTGGTTCGACCTATAACAATATTAGATGGGTGGACAAAATGGCTGCCACGAGTGAGTTTCATCAGGGGGTCGGCTACAAACCTTATGTTCGAGGAAGCACCTGACTTCGTGACATGCTAGATTACATTGAATCAATGTTTGCCACTCCTTGATCTCCTTGCTTTTCAAGACTTCTGCTGTATTTTCATATCTCACTATGGAGATAGGGGAACTGCTAACCAGTGGGACAGAGCTACCTTAGCAAACGGCCACAGTTTGTACAGAATGTTCATCGTCTTTTAAAGCAATTGTTTGTGGCATTCCCTAAGGTTTCTTTCTTTTGCACATAAATGAACTACCCTTGCCTTTTTAACCAAGCCCTATTCACTCGCTCCGAAATCTAGCCAATGTAGCGACCAGAGTACTCGCGATCAAAACGTGGTGCGCCATCTGTCGCATCTGGCCGCAAGCTGTTGTCTCCAACTACTTCCGGGCAAATCCAAGATGGCGGTGACGTGTGCTCACGGCGACTGCTCTAGTGATTGGAGGCGCTGGTCACGTGGCTCGACGTCACTTCACCGTTGTCGGGCAGTTGGCGCTCTCGTGGCAAATTGAGAAACTAGAATATTCGTACCGAATGTTGGGTCGCGGTGCTTGTGCGGTAAGTATAGCAAGTGAGTTATCCCGTAACGAAGTATAGTTATTAATCCAAGTTTGAACCAAGCCTTTAAGCATGGGTGCACTGGTAGCTGCGAGCACTGGGGCATCAGATTCGATAGGCGTCCTGGTCCCAGCCGCACATCTCTGGCTTTCTACAGACCCAGGTTCTATCCTGGCGATGGGAAGTGTATGTGTACGGGTTTTTCTACAGTTGTTTCCCGCCCTTTGCACGAGGGTTTCGTCCGGGTACTCCGGTTTCCTCCCTCATGCGACAAAAGAGAACTCTTCTGGTGCATCGTCTCCGTATTATTATTATTTAGGCTAATTCTTATGATCCATATTTTTCGTATGGGCCTTAAATAGACATTAGTCTTGACAATGGCACTTTGTAAAATGTGATTTGTTACATAAATAAAGCCTATTCCGTTCTTCATTGACTGCTGATGTAACTCCTCATATGATGCCACGTGTTATTGAAAAATGTGTATAAAAAACGTCTACAGGGTATCGAAATAATCACAAAACATTCATGAAAAATCACCACCACGTTATCGATTGTTCTGCTTTCAAGAAAAGCAACTCTGTTAAATTTTTGTGTGACGAAAAATCATTATGTATACACTAAATAATCGAATCATATACCTAGCTGTTTTTGATGTACCAAGAATTTTAATCAGTGGTAGTTTACTTATAATTCATATCTACTCTGAGAAATAATGAAAGATAATAAATTCAAGGAAATGAAAATACGAACGATCATTGTAATTTAAGGAAACGATGGTTAAGTCCAGGTAGACCAAAAAATAAAAATTCTACATTGAAATTTAAAATTTCAGTGTGTACCCAGAAGGGATGTAAAGCAGAAGGTGATGAACAAGGTGACTCATCAACATCATCCTATCTTATTTGATGATGACAGTACCGTCTACGTTTCAGGTCCAGACGTTGACCTTCTTGTCGAGGGCATAAATATAGTCGTATTCAAGATTGGCTCTGTCTGTCTGAGTAGACAGACTCTCCCTTAACACAAATAAGACCAAATTTATTATGTCTCGTTTTTGGCAGGAAAAATGTAAAGAAAATTGTAAAAATTCTATTTAACAATAATGTTATTCCTGGGACCAATTCGATAAAGTTTCTCAGATTGATCCTCAGCATAACTTGAATAATCATTTTCTCTGTATTGCTAACAAGATTGCTAATAAGATTAATTCATCGACTGAGATATCTTCTTTTATCCAGTGCTTTGTGATTGTTACATCATTCTGTAATACAAGTCAGTTACTGCATTTTGACTTGGATGAATACCTGTATAAGTTTAATGTTTTACGAATCTTCAAACTCCAAAACAAAGTAATCAGTCTTACAAACCATGCAGGGAGCATACCTACCCTGTTCCGACAAGCAAAAAATGTTTTACCATTCACCGATTTTGTTTGCTTTAAAGGGGCCCTTTACCTTTTCAGAAATAAATCAATGAACGACTACGTTATTCTAAATTCTGATATTCATTTTCATGACACACGAGAATATCGTAGGTGCAATACCCGATACAATAGAACCAATATTAGTCAAGAATCTCTTTTAGATCAAGTAGACAAAATTTGGAATGAAGATGTATAATTATTTGCTGCGTAATGCTGAACGACTTAACTAAATGGTTAGGTAATGCTGAGTTTATTAGTTATTCCCGTCTCGTTATTTTGCTTCTCGTTCTTTTTTTTTTACTAAATTCATTCTTGTTTGGTAGTGCTTGTTGTGTTTATTTTATACATAATTATTGTAAGCCTTTTGTTTTATTTGTTTTAATTGCCCTTATTGTTACCATGCCTTTACGTTAATCTTTATAAGCTATACAGGGTGTCCACAAAATAACTCCCTGATTACTAAAATTCGTAACTTCTTAAAAAAAAAAGGCCAATTCACATGCGGTTTACACTGAAAGCTAGGAAAACTCTCCCAAGTTTTTTTGTAGCAGCGTCAATGCCAAAGATCGTCAGTAACAGCACTCCAGCATGACGTCATAAAGAAAATGGCGTCTCCCATTGAGAAAGCGCAACGTGTGGTGTGGCTGGTCGAAACCAATTCGCCTATCACAGTACAATGCGGGTTCCGAACGATGTATGGAAGGTAATCCACACATGTTACGTCCATAACGGGATGATTAACAAACTTTCTTGTAACAGAGTCTGTGTGTAAAGGCACAAGGCTCGGGTGAAAGTTTGGAGGAAATCCGTGCAGCTTTCCCGCATAGTCCATCCAAATCGGTAAGACGAGCATCACATGAGCTACAAATGCAAGTTCGATAGTACACAAAGTGCTACACAAACGACCCTGGTATTTGTAGTTCAAGTGATGCACGTCTTATCGATTTACATGGAGTATACGCGAAAGCTAAGCTGCACGGATATCATCCACACCTTCGGCTGGGCTTTGCTCCTTTACACACAGACCCTGTTGCAAGAAACTTTGTTAATCATCCCGTTATGGGCGTAACACCCGTGGGTTTACCTTCCATACGTCGTTCGGAAACGTCTTTGTACTGCGATTGGCGAATTGGTTTCGGCTAGCCACTCCATCCATTGTGCTTTCTCAATGGGAGACGCCATTTTCTTTACGACGTCATGCTGAAGCGCTGTTACTGCCGATCTTGGGAGCAATGGCGCTACTAAACAAAACTTGGAAGAGTGTTTCTATACCTTTCAGTGCAACCGGCGTGTGAATCTGGCATTCTTTTTAAAGAAGTGACGAATTTTTGTAATCAGGGAGTTATTTCGTGGACACCCTGTATTTTTCCTGTGTGCCTTAAAGAGACTTTAGTCTTAACAGTGCCAGTTTGCAAAACTTGTTTTGTTATGTAAATAAATCCCATTCCTTTTCCTTCCATGATTCCTTGTGTGACTCGTGATGATCCTGTATTATTGGGCAACGTGTATAAAAAAGGTTAATGGATATCTCAAAACAATCACAAAATATTCAGGAAAAATCACCATGATACAACGTTCTGCTTTCAAGAAAAGCGATTCTGTTAAATTTGTTTTGACGATAAATAAATAAATAATTATTTAAACTTAATAAACTTTCGTTATACCAAGAATTTCATAATTTGTTTATTTGTTTATTTGGTTTATTTGTCTAGGTGATCAAGACAACAATAAATTTGCCGAAAATTTTATGAATTCGCATTGTATGACCTTGTGGCCTTCTCATTTGCCTGGCAGGAGGCTTCTTTTTTACCAATTCTCATTGTGCCACAAAATAATTGCTTGATTCAAGAATTTCAATTAGTGGTAGTTTATTTATAATTCAAATCTACTCTGAGAAATAATAAAAGATAAAAAAAATTCAAGGAAATGAAAACACGAACGATCAATGCGATTTAAGGAAATGAAGGGTAGACCTCAAAAATAGAAATTTAAAATTGAAATTTAAAATTACAGCATATCTTCAAAAGGGACGTAAGGCAGGACGTGATGAATACTTAGGGAGTGATTTCGCAACGATCTTGCAACTAACATGGAACCTACAAGTCAGACATTTGAATATGGAGTTGCTTTTGACCTTCTCAACTCTTACTGTAACTTTTAAAATCTAAGAGTCGTGAAGAGACAGAAAAATGTTTTTTTGGGAGGATTTCTTTACCTTTTTATAACGCATTGGTAGACCTGCAGACATTTGATTATTTAAAAGAAATCTCAGCCTGAGAAATTTTTGCAGGAGGTACAGATGTATGACAAGATTTAGGTTAGGGGTTTGAATAATATCTCTGTAATGTGTGGTGCAGTGGAAACCCGGACCACTGCACTGTGACTGAGGTTGGCGCTAATGACCAAGCTGTCGACGCGCCATTAAACCTCATTCCCCCCCCCCCCCCCTGAGAAAACCTTGTGGGCAGTGCCAATACGTGGCGAAGCAAACAAAATGCATAAGAAAAATATACTTGCCACATAATTTAAAAAAAAGTGAAAATAGTACAGAAAAAAATTATTTTGCAAGCTGGGTGCGTTGGTAAAAGTATTGTTTTTTTTTTTTAAAACAAGGCCTACAATTGACACAAGTGAAGCAGAATTTTAATTATTTTCACCATGAGAATCCATGCCTACTTAAAAACAGTACCATAGTAAATACACATTCCGAGAATGCACTACATAAATGTAAAACAGTGAATACTTACAAAACTGATGATAAAAACACGAAAATTTGAGGAGATGAAAGAGTAGGTCTGTAACAGTCAGCCATGTTGGAATGACCTAAAGGCTCCGTCATTCCACATTTACAGGAAGATTTTTAGAACAGGTATCTCAGAGGAAGTCAGGTAATCTCTAACACTGCCTTGGTTGATACAGAGTGGCAAGGACTGCCTGGAAGAACATTTCAATCCAGTAGAACTGGTCTACCTGTAGACTAAAAGGGAAAGTCCAATTCTACACTCATTTTAGAGAGGGCAGCTGCTAACGGTAAGGAGAAAAAAAATGTGCTTTAGGAAAATGGTTATGTGGCTAGAGCAGACACTACAATTTATAAGTTAGCTCAGACGAAATGTGGGTTAGAGGGGACGTGTTTCTCCCTTTCCCTACACTAATGTTTGCAGCTAATTTTCATTTCTTTACAATCATAGGCGTTTTAAAATCAGCAGACGAAATGTTCGTCTTTTTAATCTCTGGAAGTGAACGATCAGAACTTCATACGGGAGCGATAAGCATCCTAAAACCTCACCAATCATAACTGCCGGATACTCACTGTCGGAAAACACCAAGAAAGAAACTCTGGGTGTGCACAATCAGAACTGTGGTGGGTTGCGATGCTTCACGCGGCAATGATAAAGCCTTCCGTAAGAACTGCAAGATACTCACTGTCAGAATATACTTAAAAGGAAACTCCACCAGCAAACGAGCCACACCCCTTTCCCCGGGAAACCCTCAAAACATCTCATTCAAGCGTGACTATTTCTAAGCACGTCAATTGCAGGCGATGCGTCTGTCCTCCTGTCCGGGATTTTTACATTTTTGCAGGAGGTGTACAGATGTATGATAAGGTCTAGATTTTGAGTTTGTTTAGCATCTCTGTAATGTGTGGCGCAGTGATAGCAACCTGGACCACTGCATTGTGACTGAGGTTGACGCTAATGACCTCGTTGTCGACGCGCCATGTAGCCTCAAGGGGCCCCCCCCCCTCCCACCCCAGAGTGGGTTTTTTCGCTTTCTCCCCTTTCGGTAAAGGGCACGGCAGGAGAGGAATTACATTAGGGAAGCGTCTGCAAATATGCCCACGCCCTGTTCGCTTTAGCCACGTTTCCTCCAGCAAAGTTCCCAGGAAACTCTAATTTGGCGTCCTCTCTTAATTGTGTTGACAATTTGGGCTCTTCCGTTAATTTTAAGAACGAACATAGTATTTACAGTCTCACCGCAGATTCCCTGTGACTGAAATTACCGTGACGGCCAACAATTTGTTGTTGTTTTTACTTTTCAGCAAGCCGAGATAACCGTCAATATTTTGTATATCTCCACGTAATTAATCATTAAATTTCCCCTTACCGTGCAGTGTAATTGTATACGTCCAACGAAGCATCCGTCTTTTCATTTGTAGTACGTAACATGGCCGTCTCCGGACTCGG
>JAHWFP010126269.1:8598-31801 GCA_023313725.1 Lithobius niger
TGGGGTAGGAGAAATCATATTGCGCTGAGGGTACGTGAGGTTGACTACTTTAAATTTATTTACACTTTTTAGGTGTATTAACAAGAGTTAAAATATTTACACGAAAATTGTGACAAATTCCACATTGAATATAACACTGCAATTTCATGCGGCCAATTTTTGTTAGGTTAACCAATACAAAGTACTTGTTTTACTAGCATTTTACAATTATCTTTATTATTATTATTTGTAATTTGAAATCTGTTGGTAAAACTAATATCGAACCAATAAAACTTGAGTGAGTCTTTCTGTTATGGATTTTTTTTTTAAAATCGGAGAATTAAAGGTCAGTAGGAATAGTCCGCCTTTCCCTTCCTGGCCAGTCCGCCACTGTAAAAGTAAGACATCATTCGCTTTGTTCACTCGTTCAATAAGAAACAACACCACAAATAAGCGTAATAAAATACTGCAATATATCGCACCCGAAAAGCAGCGAGGCTATGCGCGCCTCGCATTCAATGTACCGTCCAGATTCCACCGTAAAAAGTCGGTGTACCATCCAGTATACCGCTAAAGGTAAGTGACGACTCACTTTGTATTGTACTTCGCGATAAAAGAGGAGCCATCTCGATGCCCATGCTTAGTCTCTAACTGACCGCAATTTGAAGAGCTGACTTGCCGAAATGCGCAGTTTCACGCCGCAATTTTTCGTATGATCGGCGTTGAGCGCACACCTTTACGCTGAGAAAGCGCTGACGTCAGCCACTGATCGTGTACTATTTGACGACGGTTTCTCGCTCAGAGACCTTTTTAGAGGTTAGCGAACTAAAACCGTCCTAACTAAATTAACTAGAGCATAATACCTTGTGTACTGGCGCACTGCAAGTCACCCACCCGCATACTTGAATTTCGTCGGATCAGAATTGAACAAACGTGTATGGTTTTTGAGGAGATGTCGCTGACGTAAATCGGCTACGCCCGTTTTTTGGCCACAACCGCATTAATGTGACACGTCGAATTAAAAAGCTATTGATATTTGTGATCGTGGTATTCTTTTGTTTACCGTACATGTTTTTCTTCAAAATTACAGTAAATGCGCCTGTGCGAGACATAAGAGTGCTACAGTGCTTGTTTTATGGCATAGAAACATAATCTTTACAGCAAGGCTGATTAAAGACAGTTTTTGTTGCCCAACTTGAGAGTACTACTTGCATTATTTCTAGTGTGGAGGCCAAGAAGCAATGTTGCTTTCCCTCCTTGTATGTTTGTTTGTGATCTTTAGGTCACCATTGAGAAGGATTGAACAGCTACTGAGCTCAGCTGGAGCTGTAGCCAGTACCTGCCCCGGTAGCGCAGTGGTTAGAGCGCCCGGCTAGTAAACGGGATGTCCAGGGTTCGAGTCCCAGTCAGGGCAGTAGTCTTTTCTTTCTTTCTCAGACTGGTGTATTGTGTATCCTCACAAGGCCAGTCTTTAATGCAGACTGCTTGCTTCGTTTACCCTTTACCTTATGATTGCTTTCTTTCTTTACTACTTGCGTTATTTCTAGTGTGGAGGCCAAGAAGCAATGTTGCTTTCCCTCCTTGTAGTCTATGTTTGTTTGTGATCTTTTAGGTCACCACTGAGAAGGATTGAACAGCTACTTAGCTCGGAAACCAGGATCTCTTGCACGAGACAGTTGTGTTAACCATCATGCTACCCTTGCCCTATTGCCTACTGAGACTATCTGCAGATGATTTCCCGTATAGCCAAATTAGTAATCCGCACTAATAAGTTACCAAGGAAAGTGAGCCTTGTTTGTAAAACAATGTTGAATTAAAAATGTTCTACAGAACACTTATGATCCTTACACCCATCTTGTTTTGAGTTTCATAAAATGTGTATGATGAACGTGCTGTGTACTTTACGCCCGCCCACACCCATCACGTAGTCAGTGCCTGAAAGACAGAAGCAGCCAAGGAACCAGGAGGCAAGACTTTTCTACAAAACCTATTGCAGAAAAAAACGACAGTAGCTAAGTACTGATACTGACAGCTTCAAAACAGTGTAAACACAGCCATCATGGGGGTGGTCATCCCCCCCCCCCCCCCCATCCCCCCAGAGGCTGATGAATTTTTTTATTAGAACTGTTGACTGCTGAAAGTGTCATTTTTGAAGCCTGAGGTACAAAAATGATATTTTCCTCCAGTTTTGTCATGGTTTCTTTTGTAAAAAAGTTATCTAATTGGTTTCTTTGGGGAAGTCTACAATGAAACAGCAAAAATTGTCCCCCTCCATCTCGAGATAAGCTCAACAGTTAGTTGGAAAAGACAATCCGAATATTTTATTTTCCTGTTACACAAAATAGGCTAAAAGGATAACAAAATAAAACTTGCAAGAAACAAGCAATAGTAGGTTTAAAATTGCAAACACTGGCCTGACATGCAGAAAACTAAGAAAACCTAATGTCCCTCTAACCCCCCCCCCCCCCTTTACGACAACAATACATTTTTCTTTGGAACTACTAATAAAAGAAAAAGTGATACGAACAGTTTATCCGCGATTTTGATTCTCTTCAAATTACAAAAAAAAAATGTTGTTGAGCAGAGAAAAGAACACTGCAGCGGAAAAATTTGCACATGAATTAAGGACGCGTGCCAATCGTGATTTAACTAAAAGAACCTTGACCTAGCTAGACTCAATGTGACTGATAAGTGTGTATTACTTATCAGGATATCTCACTATGCTTTGTTAAAGTGTAAAGAAAAAGAAAATCTGTCATCTAGACAATATCAAGCTAACCTCAGTCCATTAAAACACTAGTAACCCAATATAAAAACTTGAACCTCGTTATAACAATGCTGTAATAGTACATGCCTAAGGTTCGTGCACAATATTAAAACTTTACAAGGCATACTTAGACAAATTTCAAGACTACACACTAAATTATCAAAATATTTGAGCACATTCTAGCTTTTTATCAGCCCATGCAACACACGTATTAAAGATGTCAATATGTTGGCTCCAAATAGGAATCACATTAATTTAGAAAAAGCTACTGTGCAGTGCATGCAATTTGTGCCGACATTGGGGAGGGTTGGGTCAAGCCCCAGAAGCTACAGCATGATTAGTAATTTTTTTTTGGAAGTGCAGCGTAATTTTAAATGAAAATGAAACTTTTTTTCCTGGAGAGAAAATGGTATGGAACCGATAATTTGAACAATATACAAAAAAAAAAACAGAAAACCACAAAAGTATCACTTAGCAATAGTTCTTCGTAAATTTTTGGTGAATATTCGTCGTTCAGCTTCATCAAAAAGTTCTGTGATCACGAAATTCAAATAACCGCAAAAAGGATGCAGCGACTATTTGATCCTTAGTGCGCGGAACTTTCTGAGGAAGGTGAATAACGAATTTTCACCAAAAGTTTAAGAAAAACTGTAACTGTGTTATTCTTTTGTGGTATTGTATTTATATTTTTGTTCAAAATGGGTAAAAACCATCCGGGGAGAAAATACCCGCAAATCCCAATACCGCCCCAGCGTGGGCTTCAGTTAGTTGCATAGGAGAAGATTTTATTCCTGTTTGTTTAAATAATGATGGAAGTAGGCTACTTGCAGAAATTCGGGATAGAATAACTTTCATAGTGTAAATATGCACGGTATGCTAGCACGATAAATCTAAACAACGTTGCCAAAGAAATTGTATTCACGTCAAATTCATGAAAAATAAACCAACTGTAAAAACAAAGCCAAAAACTGGTAAAGAGGCCACCAAGTTGAGAGTGGTTCGGCCCTTCAAAGGAGTGATATCAATACACCAAACCAAAAACCTACACAGATTTCAAACAAAAATTTCAAGTGTGCCGAAAAAAGGGGTTATACGATTGAAGTTACTTTTTACTTGTTAAAAGGTACACGGATAACAATTGATGATTTTTAATTGAAATAATCAAATGTACAGTTGAGAAAATTGCATCTGTTTAAGTGCTGTTGTGCTTTACGTTTTAAATATATGATTGGTAGAGCACAACAGCACTTAAAAAGATGCAATTTTCTCAACTGTACATTGATTATTTTAATTATTCCGTGTACTTTTTAAGTAAAGTGTAACTTCAATCAAATAACCCTTTTTTTCCGCACACTTTTATGGCGTCGTGCAACAAAGAGTTATGCATGCAGTCGATTGTTGCTGGCCACTTTGAAACAATTCAACTCAGCTCTGAAAGCCTGCATTCACGAAATAAATACGCCATTCTATCGATCTAGCTGCCAATTTCGAAGCCGGAGGCCTCGAAATTAACAACGTAGTTCAGTTTGGTTTAAATCTATATGAGTTTAGCTGAAACATGGATTCTTTCATTTTGCCCTTCAACAATCAACTTTTTAGCAAAGACATAACACGTGCACGAAGAATGGATAAGGATTTTGCTGTGGCATCATTCCCTAATTACAATGGTTAAAACAATGTAAAACAATCAAAATGATCGTTCAGGGACCCGTAACTCCGGAATGGATGGACCAATCGAAAAAGTGGTCAGTCTGACGATGAAGCCCAGGGAAATTTCTGGCTAAAATCATGTTTCAGATTTTAGGTAGGTGCAGTAGTTTTTTCTGAAAACCGTGTCACACAAGAACAAGAACAAGAACAACCACAACAACAAGAAGTGAACAGTTTTCAAATTTACGTGTGGCTCCCTACGTTTACTCTTGCACGGAATTACGTAAAAGTTGGTGTAAAGTTGGATAAAGTTGCTATCTACTATCTGGCCAAGTTTGGTCGAATTATATTGAATGGAAACGGGTAAATTAATAGCTTTAGTTTTGCTGGAGAGAGGACTTCAATCATATATATGAGAAAGAGGTGACTAAGTTAAGAATGGTTCGGCCTATAGGCGAAAGGTAGTAACGAAGTGTTGAAAACCAATTTCTTGTTGACGTGGCACTTTATTACAAATCAGCACGGTAGTGGAGTTGATTAAATAGAACATTTTGCCGGCCCTCAGCCCGGCCGGTTAAAAATGGTTTCTTTTTTGCCTAAAACATACTAAACCTGATAATTTTGCATTACATTTTCCTCAATGGAATGTCTCCCTGGAGGTTTTTCGGTTGGTGTAGCCGCCTGCTTGCATGTCCCTACTGCACCTGCGCGACGCAGTCCTCCTCTATATAAGCGGGAAC
The DNA here is from genome assembly GCA_023313725.1 of Lithobius niger. Taxonomy (NCBI): domain Eukaryota; kingdom Metazoa; phylum Arthropoda; class Chilopoda; order Lithobiomorpha; family Lithobiidae; genus Lithobius; species Lithobius niger. Next base: position 13,735 of record JAHWFP010126269.1, read on the forward strand.
GTGGCCAGTTCCGGCATTCATTTTCCTCTCAATCTGTCAGGCGGTGATTCCAACCTTCACGAATGTGAATTGAGTGGTACTCGCCATTTGGCCGGTAGACATTAAAATGCACTCGCCATTGTTCATTAGCTCCTCGCCATGTAGAAACAATTTAGCAGTTGTGCTACTACTTAATGCTTAAATATTGTTTGCATTAATCCAACTCTCCAATCAACTAAAGTGGCTAGCAGCGTTGTTGCATACTTGGTTGGAGAGCCCTTGTAATTCTGCACGCAACGCCACAAACCACTTGTTTCTAGCTAACATGGTTCCCGAGATATGACAATTTAAACATCTGGGTTTGTTAACCAGTCGCCATTTTGGCGAGTAGCTCTAAAAACCAAGTCACCAACTGCTGAATTTTCCTCGCCGTTTGGCGAGTGGCGACCGACATTGGTGAAGGTTGGGTGACTTGAGAGGGGAGACAGGGCGGGCCATTGGTTAAGTATGTTTTAGGCAAAAAAGAAACAATTTTTAGCCGGCCGGGCTGAGGGCCTGCAAAATGTTCTTTCTTGTTTGCCAAAACATATTAACCTGATAATTTTGCATTATCAGCAGACCTCGTCAAACGTGGTGGCGGCACCGATCTGACGGGACGTCCCGGGATGCAAGCAGGCGTCCCCCCAGTGGTCGACCGAATTTTGATTTCGGTTTTGGTTTCGGCACCGAAACTGGCAAATTTTCGGTTTCGGTTCTGGTTTCGGCCACGAAGTTATAGCTCAGTTTTGGTTTCGGCCGAAACTGGTTTGACTTGTTTCGGTTATGGTTTCGGTTTCGGCCGAATCCTATGCTGCAGTTTCGGCGAAGCCGAAACCAAATTCCACCTCCCAGCAGTAGCCAGTTTAGACTAACCAGGCTGCAGCCTAGGAACTCACAGGGAGCGCCATCACAGATCCTGCTCTCAACTACCATGCCCACGCTAATCAAGAAAAAAAATGGTTTTTTTTTTATGGCTTCGTCGCGCTAGAGGAACTTTTATGCTTTTATTTCTCTTTACGTTTTCAAGTAAAGCTTATACTTATTGAATGAAGCCCTTTTCCAGAGATCTGGACTTCCCTCGCCGACATGAATTAATGGTTATTTAATTAAAACAAGACTATTTACCTCCAAAAAAATGCAAGCAAATTTTTTTTAAGTCTTTCCGCATTGAGAGTTGTTTTTTAATATTCTGAAACATTCTGACGCACGTGGATTTGCTCAGTGTAGGGCTGGAAAGGGGTAAACCGGGCTGTGCCTTCCAATCTAGAATGTCTGCGAAAAACCACACACTCGTGATTTTTTTTAAATGTTATCCTTGCTTTTGTCTAATTATTAAAACTGACATTATGCAGGGTAGGTTCTGGTTCCGGTAGTGGTTTCGGCCGAAACTGATATATCGGTTTCGGTCGAAAGTGAAAAATTTGGTTTCGGTCGCCCCCTAGTGCCCCCCCCCCCCCCAATTTTGATTATGGTAAAAATTCGCACTATATTTTCAGAACAGGGTGATGAAACAGGAAGTTGGATCTTTTTGCAGTGTCTTGCTTCCTTCTATGGATGGCTTGCTTCTGCTTTGTGCTTAAGGGGGCTTGACCACAATTAATACTGGCTGCAACGGCTGAAAGAAGGTGTAGTCTTTCCTTTTCTCTTGACTTGTTCCTCAGGTAGTGGGACGTGAAAGTCGTTGAGTGACGTCAAGATGCGGCTGCAAGGATTTCCTCTATGGGAGTGGCGTTGTGTTGTGTCCATGATGTTGGGATCATTCCGATTTCGTGTGCTGTTGCTGTTTCCCTGCTTGGGTTGGCTATGTCGATTGTTTTTCTTGTTCAACGGGAAGTCTATACAGCTGGGGTTTCTCCCGTTCGGAAGTCTACAGGTAAGAAAAGTTGGTTTCTGCCTCTTGGGGTGTCCTCGTGTTGAGTTTGGGTTCGGTTTAGGCGGAGTGCTCGGATGGGGCATAACAGATATTCAGGTTCGTCTCCTGTTAATCTGGAGAGGGCTGGGAATGTGACTGGTTTCGAGGGTTTGGATGGTTTCTGTGTTTTGGCTCAGAAACCTGCTCTTCGGTGATGGGCTGCAGATGAGAAGTTTGGGATGAAGATGTAGTAGGCTGGGTCGGCTGACAAGACTTGGATTTCGAAACTGCAGGCATTAGCTGCTAGTATTACGAGGAAGACAGTTTTCCGGGTTAGGAAATGAAGGGAACTGTCTTGCATCGGTTCATAGGGGGTTTCTGTTAAGGATTGAAGGACAATTGACAAGTCCCAGTCTGTGACATTACTTCGTGTTGTGGGTCGTTCGTTTTCGAGGCAGTGGGGAAGTGCCGAGATTCGGTGGTCTTCGAGCAGATTGGTTTTACATGCTGCTTTGCAGACCGGGTTTAGAGCTGAACTAGAATTGTCGAGCCTATGAGCTTGTCGGTGTTGAAAAGGTCAGTGAAGAACCTAAGTAGTTCGGGCAGAGAGGGGTTGGATGGATTAATTTTCCTTGCGAAACTCATAGAAAACCATTGGACGTCTTACTTTCAGTCTGTTGAGTCTCTGGTGTCTTGAAGCAAATCGGATGACATCTTCTTGATGGATTTCAGCTTTTTTTTTTTTTTTTTAAAGTTTGATGATAGTAGACCACCCGTGTAGGTTTGGGCTGATCAGGTTTGCGTGGGGGTTTTAAGCTCCTTTGTTGTGACGGAGGATCTGGAAGAAGAGGGAGGCTTCTTGGAGTGTCGACTAGTGGACGCAGTAGGTGTGGAAACCATGGTGCCAACGGCCGGAAGGGTCTTTGAGGAGGAATAGCCTATGGCTAATCTTGGCTTTCCTTAGTACCTGTAGAAGGAGTTGAATCATGGAACAGGTATGCGTAAAGGTTGTGCCGTGGGTGCGCCTTGGTTAAGGATGAGACGAGTGGTTCGAGAAGAAGATGTCCATCTTGAGACCTAGCTCAATTCGTGGTTCTAAACACGAATGAAACGAGTGACAGTGTAGACAGCAATGGTTTTCTTAATCGTCCCTTGAAACCTGAGTTTTCAGCGGCAGAGATGCTGGAAGAGGTGAGAGCGACATTCGCTTACAAACGTGGGTTTAGCCATGTTTGGGACGAGCCCCGGTTAGAGTTGGAACCGGTTTCTGCGTTATCGTTCGGGACGTGGGGACAGCTGCGGTTGAAACAACTTGGGAGAGGTGAAACGTCATCTGTCTTGACTCTTCGTTCAATGTGGGTTTCAGACACGTACGAGACGAGCAGCCGTGTGGACGGTTACCGTTGTCATGATTTTTTGCTCGAGACTTGATGTTAGCCACGGGCGAGAGGAGTCGTGAGAGGTGGAAGCGACTTCCGTCTTGACTCTTCACTTAAAGCGTGGGTGTTTGCCATGAAAGAGACGAGCATGGGTTTGGACAGCAACTTTAGTTTTGGTTTTCGCTCGAGATGTGGGGTCAATTACGGTCGAGACAAGCAGCAGGAAGGGCAAACGTCTTCTGACTTTGTCTTCACTCAAAACGTGGGTTTTGGCCACCAGTGAGATGTGCATCTGTGACCAGCAACTGTTGACTTGATTTCTACTTTGAATGTGGGGTCAGTCACTGAACAGCAGGGCGTGTAAATGTCTTCCGATATTACTGTTTTTCGTAAACGTGGGTTCTAGTCACGAATGAGATGAGTACCAGTGGATGGCGACTGTTGTCTTGAGTTTCAATCGAGACGTGGGGACAAGCGCGTACGAGACGAACAGTAAGGTGTGTAAATGGCATCCGTCTTCACTCATTCCACACGTGAGTTCAAGTCACGAATGACACGAGCATTAGTGTGGGCCGCAACTGTTGCCTTGCGTTTTACTTGAGATGAGAGGTCAGTTACTGTCGGGACGAGCAGCAGGGTGTGCAAATGTCTTCCGATTCACCCCTTCTTCCAGATGTGCGCTCTGGCCAGACGAGCTTCAGTGGACAGCGACTGTTGTTTTGAGTTACACTCGAGGCGTGGAGTCGAGCACGGACGAGACGAACATTAAGGCGTGTAAGGGGCTACCAGCTTCAATCTTCACTCCAAACGTGGTTCTGGTGAAGAATGGGATGCGCATTAATGTTGACAGCAACTGTTGTCTTGAGTTTCACTTGAGACATGGGGTCAGCCATTGTCGAGACGAATGGCAGGACGTGTGAATGGCTTTCGATGCCCCTCATCACTCCAACGTGGGTTGTAGCCACGAGTGAGACGAGCTTCGGTGGGTAGCAAATGTTCCTTTGAGCTTCAGTCGAGACGTAGGGTCAGGCATGGTCGAGAAGAACAGCAATGTGTGGTGATGGTTTCCAACTTCACGTTTCACTCCAAATGTGTGACGTAGCGCCGGGTGAGACGAGTCGCGGTGAGGACAGCAACAGTTGACTTCATTTTCACTCGAGGTGTGGGAACCACCAGGATTTTTGGGTGAAAACTGTGGTAATGAACGACTTCTTGAGTGCTTTCCTTGAGCTGAAGCAATTATTGTGGGGGGGGGGGGGGGATCGAGGCTTAAAGGTACGGGCGAGTCAAAGATGGTTTCGGGAACGGGCGTACGCAGGCGTTAGACTTGGGTGAGAATGGTGACTCCCATACTGTGTAGCTGGATGCTTGGCGAAAGCAACGGCGACAACAACAGGGTGCTTCGTGACGGGAAGACCCGGAGCAAAAGAGGTGACAGTCTGTGATCGGATTTGGATGACAAGGGGTTGTCGGCCGTTTTCCAAGCTTGCCCGAACGGGTTGTACGTTTTCGTTTCATTGCCGTGGACGAAACGATGGGAGTTTGTCGTTTGTGGCTCTATTGGCTCATGGTTGATGTTACCCATTCTTGGACGAAAATGGATGCCGCTGAGCGGCGCAGTGGTCGTGGCCGAAAGTGATGAAGGGTTACGTTTCTTTGCCGTGGATGAAAAGATGGGAGAGTGTCGCTTGTGTCGGTTGCGACACACGGTCGACACTACCCGTTCTAGGATGGAAATGAGTTTCCTTGACGTGATCGTAAGGATGGGAGATTGTAGTTTGTGGTTGTCTTGGCTCATGGTTGACGTAACCCATTCTTGGATGAAAATGGGTGTCGCTAGGTGGCGCAGTGGAGGTGTCGTCATTCGCGACATGGGCGCCCCGGTACACCGGTCGCCCTTGCGGTCGACGTGGACTGGCGGCGAAGGAAACAGCATCAGGAGCCGGGCAATGACTGAAAGGGCGCCCTGGGCTGAAACGTCCTTGGCGCAATCCAGTCGAGCGACAGGGTACGTTGATGGATCTAGTTGGCAAGGAAAATGATGGAAAAGATGATGTCGCGAAGGGACGACGTAGGCATTCCGTCCGTGAATTAAGCGGTCGCCCCAGCCGACGTGTAGGACGGCAGGAAAGGGAGGCATCGCGGAAGAACGCCTTGGCTTGCCGAATATCTTCCTCTAATGACGAGAGGTCGGGCGGCGGCGGGGTGCGTTGGTCGTCCTGAAGCGGCGAGCCATTTTCGTCATTCGCGACATGGGCGTCCTGGTCTAGACCGGACGTCCAGCAGTCGTCATGGGCTGGCGGCAGGGGAGCAGGAGCGCAGCGTCCGGAGCCGAGGTGTTGGCCGAAAGGCCGTCAGGGTTGAGACGTCTTCGGCGGATGCCATATAAATGTCGCGAAAGCAAACATCCAAATTCCTGGTGAAAAGGGAGACATGACGAGTGAAGTGACGGAAGGAACCTCTGGAGGAAAGTGAATGCCGGAACTGGCCACGTTCCCGCTTTTATAGAGGAGGAGGAGGACTGCGTCGTGCAGGCACAGTTGGGACATGTAAGCAGGCGGCTACACGCAACCGAAAAACCTCTAGGGAGACATTCCATTGAGGACAATGTAATGCAAAATCATCAGGTTAATATGTTTTGGCAAACAAGAAAGATAAATTTACAATTTTGAAATTTTTTGTTATGTGCCCCAATAGCCTATGTCTGCTAATAACCCAAAAAGTTTCAAGTTGGGACGAGAACATGTAGGTTAGGTGTAATCTATTTTATAAGCCGGCGCGCCATCAAATTACACTAAATCGACAAACCTTTTCAAGTTAACAGTACAATCTAGGGGATACAAGTGTTGAAATTTAACTAAATTATTCCATTAACTATTTCTGTGTGGAGATGATTGTGTACACTTCTTTATGGCACATCACCTGAATTTAAGAAAGAAAGTGTTTAGTTTGGTTGTTTCTACTTCACTTTCATGATTACAACACGTAAATGCATCTTGTGGCTGTACTCGGATCAACTTGAGTTAAAACAGTTTCAGCACTTATTTTAGAATATCTTTAGATGACCAGTAAGTAAAAAATGGATTTGATCTTGCTGAATGAAGGAAACTAACTGTGACTTCTCCATTGTCTGTCAGAACACATGCCGCCACCCCCACTTACCAGCATACAGACAAGGAAGAAATCCACGAACTTGGTTTAATTCCGGCATATTTTCTTGACTACTCACAATCACAACCTTGGTCTTGGAAGAATTACAAAGCTTTCTGGTACTGACCTTATTAGTCGGTAGCCTACTGGGGTAATGCAATGCAATATCCGAGATCCTGGAATTGTTCCAGTGTGAGCAAACCTCTCTGCAAGAAAGCTGTTCTTTGTGAATATACTCCTCCATAGTGCTATACTGAAAATTAACTGATGGTATATCCTCTACTGCCCACTGATACAGTTGCCCTGGTGTCATGATTTGTTGGTTGTAAGGTCTTTGGAGACTTGCTCTTGCTGCTTTAAAGCAGTACCGCCTGCTCCTACCTATTCCATGGGAGTTAGCGGAAAAGTTCCACACTGCCTCACATCAAAATCCTATTTATGGCTACATACATTGACAAAGTTTCTTCTGTTTTTATGCTGTGCAGCAGTTTCGACGGTGTTATTGTATATCTTGGATACATTTGCAAAGTTGTTCTTAAGAAAAGCAATAAAGAAACACTAGTATAAATGCACAGCAACTGTGTTATGATGTGAACAATCAGATATTACCACAAAACAAAAGAAACTTTGTCAGTGACAATGTATGTCACCATAAATTGGATTTTGATGTAAAGGAAGGGTGGCACTTTTACGCCAACTCCTATGGACAACGAGCTTGTGATGGCGTAGGCGGTACTGTTTTGAAGCAGCAAGAGCTAATTTTCAAAGACCTCATAACCAACAAATAACGACACTAAAGCAGATGTATCAGTGGGTAGTACAGAATATCCGATCAGTTAACTTTCAGTAGCCTATAGCCCTATGGAGCCACAGGACGTGTTTACGTGTGTTAAAAGTAACAACAACGGTGAAGTAGCAACGGTCAAATACCACTTTCTTAAATTCAGATGCTGTGCCATAGAGTTGATAAAAAAAAAGAACTGAGACTGCACACAGTACTAGTGGTTAACGGAATAATTAGTGAAACTTCAACACTTGTGTACCCTAGATTGTAAGCCTACTGTTAACTTGAACATTTTGTTGGTTGATTTAGTGTAATTTGGTGGCGCGCCTGCTTATAAAATAAATTGCACCTACCCTAAATATTGCTGTCGCAACTTGACACTTTTTGGGTCGTTAGAAGACATATTGGGGGATACAACAACAAAATTTCAAAAAATTTAAATTTATCCTTTTATTTTTTACACATATGTCAAAGATTACAATTTATGATCTTAACTACTTGTACGCGCCATAACACAATGTGTTGCATATCAGCTGAAAAGCTTTAAAGGAGCTTTAAAATGACACCAAACTGCTCCAGGTCAATTAGGAAAGAAGTTATGGCCATTTCAATCTACCGCTGTACTTGCAAATTTGCGTAAAACTTAAAATTGTAAAGTCCTGTATTTCCTAAAATAATTAAGTTACAGACCTAAAACCTCCTGGGAAAATTATTTCTTAGGACGTCCAATGAGCATGCCAAATTTCATCAGTTTTGGTAAGGGTCAAGAAAATAATCAAGCCCCTTTCCATTCGGGAAGAGGAGCGCTCTGGAAAAACACTCGTGCTCATGTCAATTGTGGCGTGTAAAAGATCTAGGTATTTCCTAACAAAACTTCCTTCTTCGTCACGAGATAACCTTAGCACTTGTAAAGGATATGCGGCCCACCTCGACCATTTCCTTTTTTTTTTTCTCTTTCAAATAAATAGAATAATTATTTTTTTTTGTAAAATATGTTCCCAATTTCTTATAATCAGTAGTTTAGTAAAGATTGTGTAGACTATTTAACACGGTGTTTCTTTTTAGTTCGTCATTTATTTTCGCTACAATTACCACCTTAGTAATAAGTAACATTACTTACAGTGTTTATCCCATTTTAGTTTCTAGTTCTTAGCAGAATATCAACATTTTTGGTGTATGTATTCCCCACTTCGTTGGTGAAACGAAAGCCAATTTTCTCTAGCTTCGCTCACTTAATCTGCAAACACTCTGTAGTACGAGTCATTGTTTAAGTATGTATTGGTTGTTGATGTAAATTACGTTGTGTTTAAATCTGAAATTTTTACTGCGCTCAAAATTTTTTTTTAATATAATTATTTTTTTTATAAACGCAATAAAAATTGCAAATTTATTGTAAATCATATATAACGGCTTGAATGGTATTCTCAGGAAAATTGGAAATAAGCCATCAGCGAAAATTATACACTAGAAATAACGTAGTTCAGTAAGACACCTTTATGCACTTACATTTCATAGGAGTGGCATGATCCAGATTCGAACCGGCTACCCAGTTTGCCCCTAGATCACTTGCACACCGCCTTACCGCTATGGCCACATCCTTGCACCCACTGGATGCGAAACTGCTTTGCCCGTGGAGGATGTGGCCATAGCGGTTGGTACTATGCAAGTGATCTGGGGGCGAACTGGGTAGCCGATTCGAATCTGGGTCTTGCCACTCCGACGAAATGTAAGTGCATAAAGGTGGCTTACTGAACTACATTATTTCTAGACACAATTTCCGCTGATGGCTCATTTCCGTTTCTTCTTAACTAGCTGTACCCCCGGCATAATATACGCTGGTCTAGCCGGTTCCCGCATACCTGAGCGAAATACTGTAGTGGGCAGTATGGAATGAAAAGGGTGCCGACTGCCCGCCTCCCCCGTCCCCGACCCGGATTTCCCTATTGAGTGATCTGAATATTCCCATCCCTGCTCCTCCTCCAATTTAACCCGTGCTGATTTGTTTTGTTATGGAAGTAAATGTATTTTTTCAATGGAGGACGCTCAATTGCCCGTTTCTCCGTTCTGATACCTAGCGCAATAAACCCAACAATGGCCGTGCATGCAGTGATTGTTACTGAACCAACTTTGAAACTCTTCACGTTGGCTCTAAGAGCTAGCATAATTAAAGCAATATTTCGATTGTTACAGGCCACATCCGTTTGTTTGACATTGTCGGTCGCTCGCCCTCTTTCATTATAGTGCATAATGATGAATTTGCTTGCCCAACCTAAGCGTATTATATATACTGTACAGGGTGGTCACAAATGATTCACCTCATTTTGAACATTTATTACTTAAAACATAAAAAAGCTACATGAATGCGATTTGCTTCTTTACAAGGAACAAGTCAAAAAGTTTTATGCAGCGCTGTTGCCAAAGCGTTAAGACCAGCATGCACTGCGCGTGACGTCACTTCCTAAAAATGGCGTCTGCACAGCAGAAGGCGATGTGTGTTGTTTGGATGTGCGAAACAAAATTTGTTATCCCCTGGCCCTACGTTCCCGGACATAACCCCTTTAGATTTCTTCTTGTGGGGGTACGTAAAGGACATCGTATTCAGAACAAAAGTAACGGATATTATTGAATTACGCGAGGGAATACCCAATGCCATAGCCACTGTCACTCCTGAAATGTTGCTGAACACCTGGAGGAAAATCGAGTACCGATTGGATATTTTGCGCGCTACGCAAGGGGACCCATGTAGAAGTGTACTGACATGGAAACTGTATGTGTCATAAAACTTTTTGAGTTGTTCCTTGTAAAGAAGCAAACCGCATTCATGTAGCTTTTTAATATTTTAAGTAATAAATGTTCAAAATGAGGTGAATCATTTGTGACCACCCTGTATATATGTATAGATATTATTTACTGCGATTTGTGAATGGGATTCGACCTCACGACCTTTAGATCAATGGTGTCTTACTATTGAGCTGTACTGACTTACTGAAATACGCTTAAGCTCAAAAAAAGATAACAAAACAATGTTAAGAAGCTCAAAACCAGACTGACTTCAGCAAGCTAAAAAGCATAAACTACTGCTTGTAGGGGGCTCCATTCTACTGATTTTTAAAGAGAAAATAATGTTGTTGCCTGGACTGTTGGCACTTTCTCTTTTGTTGCACAGAATGAATTGTTTGCCTGGAAGCAAAGCAGTAACATTCCCCCATCACTCCAAATGCATGAATTATTGCTGCTCATACAGATGCAGTAAAGGTCCTCTAACAACAATAAGAGCAACTTGTATAATGAAGACTTACATTGTTTACACAATGGTAACATTGTTCCAGTAAGTTTTGTGTTCCTACCCATGCATAGTGATGCAAATTCCCTCCCCCCCCAAAAAAAAAATTGTTTTCATATAACCAGTTTATACTCTAGTGACATTTGAGCGTGTACTAGGAAACTAATTTTTGTTTCAACCTTTTTTACCCGAGTTGCAAAATTGCACACCTGTGCATTAGTTTCATTTGCCCCCAGAAGCAGAACTTTCTGCACTGTCTGTGACACCAATTATCGGAAAAAAATTGGTCTACAGCTAATCTGTTTTTATCATTATGGTTACCCTCATGTTTATTGGTTTTTATGGAATAACCTTTCAGTGCTTTATCCTACTGATCTGGCTACTCTACCAAAATGAAAGGTCTCGTCGAGACGATTAAAATGGTGTATTGGAATGTAAAACTCGGTTAAAAATTGACAAAACTGCAGAAATTTGGCCAAAATTTGTCTGCAGCGGCCTTCACCTGTCTTCGACGTACGTCGCGCTGATTCTGCCATAGGGCACTTGACGAGTAGACAGCATTCACTGATGAGTAGCTTCATCAGAGTGGACAAATTAGCTGCAAATTTATTAACAGTTTCGTCTGAAAAGTCTTTCGAAATGTCTACTTCAGCAAGCATAAACAAATCTGCCAGCCACTGACCAGTGTGGTTTTTACTTTTAAATAACGCTATCTTAGGATATTTTTCATAAATTTTATATTCCATACTATTTGTACTTACATACTTTTTTATTTTTTGACGAGTGAATGTCAATTATTTTTTCTTTAAGTACAACTGCAAGAATTGCTAAAACATCCCCTCTTTGGGGGGAGCGACCGCCCTCCCAAAAAAAAAAGAATCACTTTTATAAAACTGGCGTGACGAAAACATGAAACCAAAGCGGTGAAAGGATAAATCTTGACTGCATTTGCGGATTTATTTACCTTCGCAAAGTATTCCAGCGATCTTGAATTCAAATCGTTGTCCCGTCTTCCAACGGCGGTCACAAGACGTCTTCTCCAACCCCAGCGGTCTCGTTACACGCTGTACACGGCCAGGTGCTGATCATTTACGGTTGGTTGCTTCTGGGAGTTACTAGTCCATCGCTAGAAGTCAGTTTTGATCCACGCCTAAAACTTTCCCTATCTAGTAAACTAGCCTAAAACACACGTCTTGACACGGCAACATCTTGTTTACCGAGAGAGCGGCATGACAACACACTGCACGTGTCGCAACAATGTTGTGCCTCACCTCTTTGAAGTCTGGGCACGAACCGCCAAAATGGTTTGCGCCATTTTCCCAACATAACCCCCACTCGTGGCCAGGCGGCAAAACCTGAGTGGGTCTCACTTGCTAGTGAGTGGTCTGCCTCACTTCTGAGGCAGACACTTCTGGAGGTCTCGTCGACTTCTGTCCCGGACAGTTGCTTGTCGACCTCTTCATTTGCTTTACCTCTCCAAAAGGCTCCTTATCTTGCAGAGACATCTCCTTCTGCTTGTCCGGAGGGGCCTTTGCCCAGCTCATCATGTACCCACTGATGTGGCATCAGGTTTCCGTCTGAGTCGTTGAACCACTCGATGGTCAAAAGGTTGTACCTCTCTTTCACCAACCTTGGAGATGGTTCGCTCTGCGATGCAATTTTCTTTGCACCTTCGCTCTTGGCTTCTTGTGGCACTGCTCGCTGTGCTTCCGCAAGAGCTCTCTTTTGGCTCTTCGCCGACCTAGGCGACAACTGAGGTTTATGTTGTACTTTTACAACGTCTGTCTGGTTTCCCGGCATACCACTCGTCTTCGCAGTGGCGATGACTTGTTCATCTTTTGCCTTCTCGCCTCCGGAAACCTGTTGCACGTCTGCAACTTCTGAATCGGGTGCTCTATTCGTCTCTGTAGATGAAGTGGCCCGTTCATCGTCCGCTACATTCTGGTTGCGGCTTTCCCCCACTATCGCTACCTTCGCTTTATGGTGAACAGGAACATTATCCTCGGGCTGCGTTTCGGCATTCTCACTTCTTGGCACTTCTTCATGGTCCACCATGACTGGTTGCGTGGTATCATTACGACGACTTCTGAACGCCAGTTCCAAAACTTTTCCCAGAGCTCCTGAATTTGTTTCACCATCCCGAGCCAATCTCTTCCCACAGTCAATCGCAGTTTGTACACGTTCTTCCAAACGCTCACGGTACCTGACGAAAGTGTTGGTGGTGGGATCAGTCCTCCTTATTGACCTTCCCCCACTATTGGCTTCGGAGGACCGTGGTACGTGTCGTCACTGGTTTTCCTTAACTGTTTCCATGAACGGTTTACCAGTCTGCTTCAACTTCCCCTTCTTCTCGGGCTTGCTTTGGTTTCTGCTATTTTGCAGTCGCACCAACGTGGGAATCCTGAACCACACTGACTTGGCATGTTCCACCTTCGAGGATGATTCGTCTTCCAATGTCGAATTTTTCTTGTACTGCCTTCTCCGACATTCTCTTCCAAAATGGCCCTCTTTTTGGCAGGCAAAACACTTGACCTTGTGCTTCGGCTTGGCTCTTTTCTTGCCTCTCTTGTCTATGAAGTTTGGACTTAGCGAGTTTTGATAAATAATCACCGTATGTCATCCACATTCTTCTCCTCATTTAACATAGCACACTTCTGTGCTTCTTCCAGAAGGAAGCTCTCAACATCTCTAGGCATGTAGTTTTCGTCTCTGAATGAGTCTGTTTTCAGAAGAACTTTATCAAACGACCTCGGTTACCAAGCATGATCAGCGCTACAAATTCATCAGTCAGACCTAAGCAATCAACACTTTTAGCCTCTTGCACTAGTTTTTTCATTCGTTGAACATATGCGTTCATATCCAGCACTGAATTAACTCACGAAATGCAAACAATTTACGTAGTCTTGTCCCTTTGGCAAACCTTTCCTTCAGAACATCCGACAGTTCTTTAGGGTCACTAGTACGAAGGTGCGTTGTCTGCAAATTCTCTGACATCGTTAGCATTAGCGTAAGCGTACACTTTGCCAGGACGTCTTCATATTAATTCCCTTCGTTGTGGGTCTTCATCCGCTGGTTTTATGGCCGATCCATTGACATTCCACAAGTCCTTGTGACGTAAAACCAATTTAACTGAAGTGGCCTGGGCATAATAATTCCGTTTATTTAGCCTTTCGATGCCGAAGGCGTACAAGTTGTTTATATCCTCCGTTAGTGCCATTCAAGCATACGCACGCTTGACCTTGAAGAAAAAACTTGCGATCGACGATCTACGGATGCAGTTAAAGTAAAACGAACATATTTTCCCCCTTTAGAAATGCCAACGTGATCAATTTCTAATAAACATATAATTACTTTTAACTTCTAATTACGACTTCTGGTAATTACTCTGGAAGCTCTCTTCACGTTCCGCTTCAATCGTTTCGCCTCCCCATTTTTTCCGTCTCGGCTTCCAAAACAAACAAGATGGCGGCCATAGGATTCCCCGTCTTTCCTACGCTTCGTTCTAATGCCACCCGCCGACTTTTTGAGTTAGATGGGATTCAAATTCACTTTGAATTCTTGCGTTAACTGGGCCCATAACCCTTTGAAAGGATGAATCTCGACTGCATTTGCAGATTTATTTACCTTCGCAAATTATTCCTGTGGTCTTGAATTCAAATCGTTGCCCCGCCTTCTAACGGTGGCCACAAGACGTTTTCTCCAACCCCAGCGGTCTCGTTACACGCTGTACACGGCCAGGTACCGATCACTTATGGTTGGTTGCTTCTGGGAGTTACTAGTCCGTCGCTAGAAGTCAGTTTTGGTCCCTGCCTAAAACTTTCCCTATCTAGTAGACTAGCCTAAAACTAGGGATAGACCGATATTAATATCGGTATCAGTATTTACAGATATTATCGGTATTTTTTGTGTATCGGTATCGGATCTGAATTTATTTACCGATATTTTAGCCAATACGATCAACTTCCGTGCACGCTGGCTACTCCACCTAGCTTGTGAGAAACCTTTCCTGCATAGCATCGCTTGTATCCCATGACGTCATCTGCACAGCAGCCTAGTGAATTCAACGTGTGTGCATTGCCAGAATCAGGGCAGGGCTTCTTGGGATTAGGCCTATCTGCAGTGTACTCTGAGTTTTTTTTTTTACAGTCGAATGTACACTTGCGGATCTGCCACCACTGAGAAAAAAAAATTAGAAATTTAATTTTCTTGCACACCAGTTTCATAATGATGAAGTATGCGTTTGACTTTCTGACCCATTGACTTTTTTTTAAAATCGGTATCGGATCGGATCGGTATTTTTCTGTATCGGTCGATCCCTACCTAAAACACAAGCTCTCGAAGCAATAACACAATAACAAATAAAAAAGCATTGCACCTCTGTCAAGGCTGCAGGACGCAAACGAAAGATAAAGGAGTGCCTTTTCATCGTATTTTTATATTGTACTGTACCGGAATTTTCTCAATGGGATGCAAGGAGGAAGTCAGCCTACTAGTCTGATAAGGTTTTACAAGGTAATTTACATTTTCCTGTTCTTTAATTAATAATAATTTTGCAAAGCCAATCTAACATCAAAATGCAAAAAATGCTTCAACAAGAACAAACGTTGTTTAATTTCAACTCGCTTACAAGGAGCATTACATGACATGTGTAAACAAAAACCTACCAAAAAAAAAAGAAAGGTCAAAGTATACAAAACACTACAAAAAAATGTATTAATGAGCGCATGATCATACAAAAAAGCTTAACCGAACTACCCTAAGTTAAATTAAACCAAGAAAAAATGTAGCTGTAACACTGCCGTAACTATGAATTTTAGGCAATTGCTAGAGGTAAGGTCTGGTAAAAAGAAAAGTACAGTAGCTACCTTTCCTTCTTTTGAAGTAAGCAATCCCTTACTTAAAAAAAAAAAATCACGAACTCGTGCTGTGAGGAAAACAGTTCATGATTGCAATACCAAGTAGCCTAGTAAATTCAAAAAAAAAACCTTCTTAAAAACAACGATGTTTTGCAATTCATCTCTTCAATGAAGTCCGCAAGTTCAAGTTGGTATAAGCAGTATTTATTATTCAGTCGAACCTGTCAACAAATCCTATAAGAATCAGACGCGCGCAGTGCGAGAGGATACTGCGCTATCTTTAGTCCGAAAGAAGGAGAGGGGTCACCTCGCTATAACGAAATCTACGAAATCATGTAGAGATTTTCTGTAAATAAAACTAATTGTTAAACTAGGTGAGAAGTTGAAAGTGAAACCGAATAAATGCGTAATACATGATTCGTCCTATGATTTGTCCATTTTTTATTTCATTATATCGTAATAATACTTCATAATGAGGCTTTATGAATCAGCATCCACCCTCATTATAACTAAGGGGCGTTAACGCATCGTCGTTTGTTTACACTAGAATCGTTTGTTTCTTTCCCCTTGACGTACCGTTATCGCGGCTAGTGGTAACCTAGTAAAGATTAGCATTGTAAATACGACAGAGAATTAAATTTGCGGTCAATCCATCGTTATAATGAGAGTTCGCCTCATCAATAACCAAGACCGAACAATGTGGGAAGCTGGTACGTTGCAGCGAATGCTGCTACCTCTTTTCTACAACGAATATGGTACGTAACAAAACGGGTAGGTAGGTACAAAACGTAATACTTAAAATAACTCACCTAAAGAATGCTCCTTTTCGGGGAATTTATCCAGCTCTGCGTGGTTTTGGGGAAATTTGCTGCCTAAACGCAGATTTCCGTAGCCTCCGTGGCGGCCATGTTGTTTAGGTCACGTGACTACGGTTATGCTAGCCGTATTAAAATTTAAAATTATAAATGTAAATGATATGTATATCTTTGCATTTGCTATCAAATTAGGCTAAATTTAGTTATGTTGGCATACTTTTTAATTATAAAATAATCTACGTAATTTGTTGTGGGTTTCGGTTTTGATTCGTCAAGGAGCAAAAGTGCCATGGCGGCTTCCGGAAACAACCGAACTTCGTGTGATTTGTTTACCTGAAAAAAAAATTAAAGTTGAATTGAAAGAGTGCATAAATACTATTAGCAGGTTCTACTAATTAATATCTTTTTAATAAAATTGTTGGTGCTTTTAATGTAATTTATCTTTTTCGTCTGTTCCCATAGGCTAGAGAAGCCCGTATGTGTCATGGCAGCCAAGCTGGAAGTTGTACTCCTGCAGTTCTGATGTCCACAATTAGAGAATCTATTTTTGCAATAATTAACGACTGATTGTGACTGCGAACTTAAATATTTGTATTAGCATTGATGGTAATGCATGCTAGGAAACTACCAAGGCTCTATGATGGGTACGGACGAAGGATTCTTAATACCAAAATAATCAAATCTTTTTGATGACACACAGCCGCCATATTTGTTGTCAAAAGCTTTTGAGAGCTTAGATTATTTGGGAAGACCTTTTTTATAAGCAAAATTAGTGTTGAAATAGTAATCCAGTACGTCTGAAACCGTCTTTAACGAATTTCTCTGTTTTCGTTATAGGTATCTCGACAGAAACAATCAATCGCACCCGTATCAAGTAAGTATCTTGGACCGAAGTGAAAACTCAATTTATTTCACTTTTGGTTCAATTGAATCAAACCAAACAAACTCCGTGGCAAAAATAAGCGTCAAATGCTTCAATATAAAAGGCATAAATAAAGCTAAATTCGCCCATAAATCCTAAAATAGCCCAAATCTGAGTCTAAATTGACTTCGAAAATGAGTTAGCCGGATCCACATAACGCAGTCTGATCAACATAAACAGAACGAACCAGCTCCTTACAAAATAAAAAAAAAAAACAATTGATCATGCATTTCGCGAAAATCCCGAAGTCCAGACATGAGATTTCGACCCCAAATTATCGAAACTATAGCGATCGGAGGAAGTAATCAAGTAAAGAAAAAACCAAATTTAAACCTAAACTTAGGTCCGCTTACAGTGCGACCTGAACGTAAACAATCGACTCCCGTTTAGATATAATTGATTACACACTAAGTGTACACATAATTAATACTCAAACTTCGGTCTTATACTGAGCTAGGAATATTGAGATTTACTTAAAATCAATTCGGGGAGGCTTAAATTACTGAAATAATACAAACTAAACGAAGAATTGCTTTAAACGCATTACAATTTGACGCTAAGGACAGTGTCAGTATGTAATATTAAATGTTCTGTAACGTTGCTAAAGCACTTTAATAAATTCTAAATTATCTTGAACGATGTTAAAGTAAATAATTGAGACCAATTTTTGCAGTAGTAAGTTTGTGAATGGGGAATAACTACTCGAGGAACGTTAGGCCTAACGCAACACTGATGGTCAAGGTACGAGATATAGGTCTGATTTTCATTTGCTGGTGCTTAATTTGTTCAACCTGTACAACCACTGATGCTTTCAAGTAAAAACCCACCATTTTGTTGGTGTTGTGATTGTACACATGCTGCTCTAATATTGCACTACGGTACTTGCAATTAGGTATTTGCTGATTTTAATTAGGTTGAAGAAAAGTATGTTTTAGTTTTGTTTCTGTTATCCGTGTGCGTACATATTTTGTCATTGCAAGAGAATTTTTATTAAAAAATAATGGAAAA
>JAHWFP010126270.1:4182-15987 GCA_023313725.1 Lithobius niger
AAAAAGAAGTTAAGCAACTAGAGTGTCATCGCGTGATTTGAAAGCGTTGAGTGAATGAGCGCAAACAACAGATTGAGGGAGGGAGTTCCTGGGTTGAACAACCCTTTCCGTGAAAAAGTGAAAGCGTAGTTTAGTCCGAGAGACAGTGCCAGAAATACGGAGAGGGTGGCCATGAGTGATTTTGGAATGAGGGAAAGAACAGGGTCCACATCATGGAGATTGTGAATAAGTTGGTAGGTAAGTATCATGTCGCCACGTTGAAAACGATCATGAATGGTTTACGTAGGCGATCGGAATAAGGTAATGAACGAATAGTGTGACACCATTTGGTAAGGCGACGTTGGCAGTTTCCAAGACGATTAAGTGGGTAAAGATTGTAGGGACGACAAATTTGGGAGCAGTAACCAAAGACTGGGAGGGTGTATATAAAATAGCAAACAGGGAGGGTGTAAGCTTGGAGATACCCTTCAGTACAAAATGGGCTTTACGAAAGACTGTGGAGATGATATTTTCAGTGTGAAGGTTGAAATTTAGAGCGTTATCAATACGGATCCCAAGGAGTGATAGGCTTGCCAGAGAGATTATTATTCCCACTATATGATTATTACAGTGCGGATTATTATTCCCAAGGACGTGACATTTATCAGTCTGAAAAAGAAGGGAATTGGTAGCAGCCCAGTGCGCAACACGTTGGATATCTTCTTGGAGTAATTTGCAGGAAACAAAGAGTCAGAGAAGATTTTTAAGTCATCAGCATAGGAGGCATTAGGAGAACGAATAACAGAAGGTAAGTCAGAGATGAAAATATTGAACAGGAGGGGACCAAGAACGGAGCCTTGAGGAACACCAGACGTAACGTGAAGCCAAGGAGCGAAGGAACCACGAAGGACGATCCGTTGCCGCCTAAGGAGTAGGTAGGAGTTAAGCCAGGAAATAATGCCAGGAGAAAAACCGAAGTAGTAAGTTTGAACAAAAGCTTGGCATGTGGGACAGTGTCGAAAGCTTTACTGAAATCAAAGATAACAAGGTCACATGGTAGACCAACGTCAATAAGTTTGGTAATGAGATCATACGTGGCGAGACGAATGGTGAGGCAAGAACGTTTAGGAAGGAAACCATGTTGGGTGGCTGGAAGAATATTGAGTTGAGAACATTCATCAAAAAGATCAGAGTAGATTAACCGTTCAAGGATTTTTGAAATGGACAAGAGGCGACTTATAGGTCTGTAATTAGTAACAAGTAAAGGGGAACCCGATTTATGAATTGGAGTGATAATGAGCATCCTTCATGCTGGAAGGTACTAGAAAGGATGGAATTGGAGAAAATATGTAACAAGGGAGTAGAAAGAGAAATGGCACAATTACGAAGAAAAATAGGAGGAATGTTACCAGGACCTGAAGAAGTCTTCCTTAAGGGATAGGAGAGAGGAAAGAACATCGGTGACAATAAGTAAAGCTCTCGCTCAGCCTTTCTGAACATTCACAGTAGGGACGGTAAAAACTAAAGATTTAAAACAAACGGGAGCTTCCGCTCAGCGTAACTGAACATTCTCAGTAAGGGATTTTAAAATCTAAGGCTTTCGCTCAGCCTTTTTGAACATTCACAGTAAGGAAGGTAGAAAAACCTAAAGATTTCAAACAGGACCTTTCGCTCAGCATTACTGAACATCTCTGTAAAGGATTGCAAAAACTAAGGCTTTCATTCAGCCTTTCTCAGTAAGGAAGGTAAAAACTAAAGACTTTAA
The DNA here is from genome assembly GCA_023313725.1 of Lithobius niger. Classification (NCBI taxonomy): domain Eukaryota; kingdom Metazoa; phylum Arthropoda; class Chilopoda; order Lithobiomorpha; family Lithobiidae; genus Lithobius; species Lithobius niger. The sequence goes on from JAHWFP010126270.1 coordinate 5,927, forward strand.
AGAGGAGCCTTTGCTCAACTTTACTAAGCAATCTCAGTAAAGGAAGGTAAACATTTAAGATTCAAATGGCGCTTTCGCTTACCTTACCAAGCATTCTACCCTTGTTTAGCATTCTTTTACTGAGAATTTTTTTCTCTTTCCACAAAACGAGCTAAGGGCGGATCCAGAATAAAGTCTTGGAGGCGGATCGCAAGGTGCTTTTCTGTGTGTTCATGTATTTTTTTGGGCTAATCTAACAGCGTGTTTTCAACAATTCTGGACATTTTGACAAATTTATTTGCCTTGGAGGGAACCGCAGCCCTCTGGGGCCCTCCCTTGGAGCCGCCCTTGAAACGAACACCACGCTCGACTTATATTGCAAAGACCACACCTTTCTAATCAGTAATTATACAAAACAAAGCTTTACTTGTCGCTAAATGGCTACCGACAAGCAAAACACAAATCTATTCAAAAGAGTATATCTCACTTAAAGGAAGCGGTTTGCTTTCATTCTTATTATGCCCATATTAAGGCAATGACGTCACCTTCGTGAATCATCGGGATTTTATGGAAATACAAGGCTGCTTCTCATCTGGACACGGAGCTTTTAAAACGGAGTCTAACTTCGTTTATAAGCCGCACAAAAATGAGGTTTTAGGTCTACTTAATACGAAATACCAATGCCAAAGCAAAATGAAATTACAGGTATAGGATGAAGAAATGGGGATGGAGGCTATCACCGCTACGCCAACTAGCGAAAAAAACACCATTGTTAACATCGTAAATCTAAACATCGTAAATCGAAAATCCTATATCGAAACCGGAAACGAAATTACTTTCGGAGAATCGTTTTGCAGAAAGAAAACAAAAATTCTCCTACCAAATGCCACTCGTGCTTTTATGAAATCTATAATTTGTGCATTTTAGCACTCAACTCCTTTTGTTTTAGCACTCAACTCCTTTCATTTTAGCACTCAACTCCTTTCGTTTTAGCACTCAACTCCTTTCGTTTTAGCACTCAACTCCTTTCGTTTTAGCACTCAACTCCTTTCGTTTTAGCACTCAACTCCTTTCGTTTTAGCACTCAACTACTTTCGTTTTAGCACTCAACTCCTTTCGTTTTAGCACTCAACTCCTTTCTCGCAGATTTAATTAATTCCAGCAAGTTAAATCTGTTAAGGAGTTTCGTGCTAAAACACACACAAATTATCAATTTCTAGAAGCACTCGGAATATTAAAACCGAGAATACGCAGGAAGCAATCTTCTCGAATGTCAATTCAACAACAATCACCATACGGCAGGTAGTCACGAAAGCATTCGTCGTTTCTTGGTATCTATACTTGCCACACAGGAAACATCTTCACGATGCGTGTTTTTATTCTTACACACGCATGCATTTATTGCATTGAATACAGAAACAATTACTGTATAACCATTGGAAATCGGAGCTCACGATGCCAACTATTCTATGTCGCTATTTGAATGACGTTTTGCATTGCTATAGTCGCCGTTTTTGCAAGTATAGGGCTATAATATTCAAGTCGCCAACTGTTTGTTTTCTTTCGCCAAATGATTGTTTTCTTTCGCCAAATGACGAGTGGTGCACGACATTGGGAAGAGTTGTGAGTAAGACTGAGCAAATCTCCTGTTTGAAATCTTTCAAAGTTTTGGTGTGATAAAGGCTACGTTTTATTTTTGATTGTGTTGACAGTTAGTGTAGTTAAAAAAAAAATGAGACAGCCAGAGGATAAAATAAATTCTGGAGAAGTTGGATAACTTGGCTTGGAGCAGGGAAGCGAGAACCGCAGCTTCTATCCTAGTTGACCTTGCGACAAGCAGTGAAATATAAAGGATGAGTCGTAACATTGGATAGTCTTGCGTCCCACACGCAGTCGGCATTTATAAGTTCCTGGTATGATACGCCCAATGCTAACCAAAAGCCTTTGATGGAAAAGTGAAGACAACGCAGCCAACTTCTCGACACTCGACAGTGATTTGTTAACTAACTAATGAAATTTTTTTCGTACCCTGTGTCGATGGGAATGGGAGATAAGGAGGAGACGTTACGTTTCAATCCCCGAGCGCTAACTAATCCCACACTCGTCCTAGATACTGGCTTATATAGCGGTAATACGTGGGGTTGTGGACGGACACCAGGTTGTCATTCACACGACTTTATGAGTGAGCCGGGGGGGGGGGATCTCTTCCGAGATCTTTGCTTATTGCTTTTCCCTTGGCTGTTGATTTTGCTGCCTCAGTGACGTCACAATGCAGCTCACCAGCTTCCGCACCCGCGCACAAGCCAAACCAGACCGGAGCCAGTGACGTTACACGAAATATTGGCGGGAAACGACTTAATGAGCTGAGGAAGGACCAACCTTCCTGAATGCTATCGTTCTACTCAACCTTGTGAGTGAGCATACAGTAAAACAAAATGGCCGGTACCTACGATGTGCTATCTACGAGTGTGCGTACTCTTCTGTATCCAGTCTCAGTACCGGACTAACGGTGTTCCATGGCGGACACTACTTTAGCAATGTGTCGCTTCAACGCACACGACACGAATGAAATCCGGATACAGGAGGTGCTAAACAGCAACAATTCGAGAAAACGTACCATTTCTGAACACAGCAGCGCCACACCACGGAAGAAAATAAGGGAGAAAAAAAACAACGTAATCGCTGTATAATGCAGCGCCACTCGTCGGGAAAATACAGTGTCGCCGCTCCGTACGACGCCATGATAGAGTTGGAAAGTAAAAGGGAGGGAGGGGGAGTTGGTGGGGGGGGGGGAAGTTCCCCCCTCCCCATGTAAGCAAGAGGGAAGGGGTGGGTCGAGAGCACTGTAGCTGCGAAGCAAATCAGCTCCGAGATAATTGGATTGGCACAAAGCGGGAATGGCTTTGCGGAACCAAAAAAATACAAAAATAAATAAAACCGGAGTAAAAACGGAAAAAGAGAAATAAAAAAACCTGGTATCTTCAGCAACAGTAGAGAGCAACGGTCGGGGAAAAAAGTGTGCTCTTATTCGTTTCGTGCTAGGCTGAAACTAAAAGAAGAATGCTTGTGGGATGAAGCTAGCAAGAAAACCACAGGTGGTCGTGACTGATGTGGTCGAGCTAGTTGAGAAAGGTGCACAAACACAAAAGCAAGTAGTTGAGGGCTTTTCTTGTTTGTGCTCGTCTGCTTCATTTGATGAATCTTCTGCCTTCAGTTCCTTCACTGGAAGTACCCTAAGACGAGTGTTAAAACGACGAAAAAAAAACTGTTTGCGACGGAATGAAAAAGGTCTGCTTGGATTAATTAACGGGTTGAAATAACAATTAACCGAACCGGACTTTACGATTAACGGTTGTGAGGGGCTACCAGTCATGGTGGCCGCAATGTATTTCTGGGGGAAGGGGGGGGAGGATTCATAAAATCGGGGCCTTTTATATAGCCACCTTTCTTTGTAATTTTGTCCTATCTCGTTTTTTTTTATACGTACATGTATGTTGTTGACTCTATCTCTTCGGGGGCACCCATAATGTTTGGGGGCCCTTTTCAGTCCAGCACCCGGGCCCCACACTCCCTACCCCTACTAATGCCCTGGGGCCAGTATTGAATACTATCTGCTTTCGTTAACCCTTTACTGTGTGATTCAGGGACGTGCACACACGGGGGTTGGGGAGGAGGCGCTAGACCCTGCCCTCATGGCAAAGTGCCCTTTTTCTAAAAAAAAAAAAAAATTAGCCGACATTTGCTGGAGCGGTGGTGTAACAGCACCAAAATAAAAGGCAAGAGGGACAATAACTGCTAAAAACGCGGTAAAGAGGGCCAGGAAAGGTTTAGGGGGCAATTAGGGTGAAAACAGGTGAAAAAGACAACCCCCCCCCCAAAAAAAAAAAACGTCCTCAGAAAAAAAAAGTAAGTTGCTCCTGCCCTCTCGAGCGCCTGTGCGCTCCCTGGTGTGATTTGTTGTTTCTTCGAAGCAGTCGCCTATGGTCAATAAAAATTTCTTTGACTAAACTGATGGAGACACAATGGCGGAATCTTACACTGAAAAATCATACATCGAAATTCATACACTGAACATCATACACCGAGCACTGAAAATGGCTGTAGACTTTTTATAATATCAAACCTTTATTATGAACTTGTTTCACTACGTTGGCATGATCCAGACCAACAAACTCATCTCAGAGGAACTCGCACGGTAGTGGCGTCTAGGTAGATAAAGAGTCATAGGTTCGGATCGCAGTCACGTCACCTCACAGAAACATAAATCCATAACAGTGGAATTTTATTTTGGGAAGGGGAAACAGAACAAAAAAATCGGAATTCGAAATGGGGATCTTTAAATTCAGCTAAGGGATTTATATAGGAGGGGGGTGGCGGGATATCTTAAAGCCCTGTAAAACAACTCATTTCAAGAATTTTAATGAATTTGAAACATTAAAAAAGCCAGTTTTCAGATTTCTGCAACTGAAATAAATGCCTTATTTGTCTTAACTTCGGGTCTTTGGGAGGGGTTGCCCCCATGTCCCCGGGTGCACCGCTATGAATCTTACTTATTTTTGATGCAAGTTTTCGCTGCTGTTCTTTCTTTACTGCGGTTTGATTTACAGCAAAACAGTCCTTGTTCCCTGGAATTGGAGTTCAAATTATAGTTCGTTGCGTTTGAGTGAACTTTAATCCGTTTTTATCCGTGTGCCTTCCCAGCTGTGAGAATGGGGGTACTACGACCTCTAATGTTCTTTTTTCTAAACGGCAAAGCCAAAGTTTTTTGTTCAGTTAATTCTACGATAAGTGGCGTTTTGAACAAACAACCGTAGCGCACAAATTCTGTTCTTTCACACAAATTCAACCTCAACTATAAAATTTCACACAGACCTCTGGAACAAATTCTCACAAGTCTATTACCGAAAATTTTTTTATTTTACGATTTGACTTACCGTCCACAAGAGAAAATCGCAAGTTAGCACCGCCCAAACCCAAAAGCCCTAGTAACAATCCACCCCACATCAAACAAAACCAAATGTAACCTAACCTAAAACCAATCTATAGTGTCCGCGGCCCATCTTGAGTTCGCCCCAGAATGAACACAAATAATCGATTGTACGTGTTTGGTCGCAGAGTGCCTTGTTGATATCCAAAGTAGTTACAAAAAACAATGGCGGCCGTAGGTTAAAGCCGCCCCCTCCAGGAAGACGTAGCCGATCACAAAATAAGTGCAGGACTCAAGATACGCCGCGCACACTATACCACGTCTAATTTAGTTTCGTTCTTTAATACCCGATTAATTACGTTTTTTTTTAGTACTCCTGAGTAAGCAAATTCTGGTTTTAAGTGGCGCTAAATAATTTCGAACTCACCCCACCCCCAAACCAAAACAAGCATCCCGTAACAAACAAATGTGAAAAGCAAACCCAAGCGTGTTTGCTCGCACTATATTTCCACGCAAACAACAAACGACGAAATATTAACGAGATGAAAGCAAGGGTATATGAACTGTGTCTACACCTCCAGCCAACTGTGTCGCGACCACCCAACAACTGCCACAATATCATTATATACTGCGGTATAGTTCGGGTGCTATTCGTCATTGTTGACATAAAATATAAATTGCATCGTCGCCAATAATACCTGCTAGAAGCCGAGCCGGGCGACAGTGGTCCCGCACTTGCGCGTTGCATGATGGATGGGTGTGGGGGCCCATCTTGCACATCAGGTTATTGCTACCTAGCACTTCCTGTAACCAGTTCCCACCTAAATGATTAATTCAAAAATGGGAGAAAACAACGAAAACCGATCAGCCTCCATCAGAAAATGAAGGTGTCGATTCAAAATAGAAGCTACAAAATCTGATGCCTGTCTGGACTTTAAGGCCCTGGTCATTCACTGGGTAACGTTAGGGCAGTAATTACGTGCCCAGTACTGAGTCATGACCAGATCTGATGCCTGTCTGGCCTTTAAGGCCCTGGTCATTCACTGGGTAACGTTAGGTCAGTAATTACGTGCCCAGTACTGAGTCATGACCAAATCTGATGCCTGTCTGGACTTTAAGGCCCTGGTCCTTCACTGGGTAACGTTAGGTCAGTAATTACGTGCCCAGTACTGAGTCATGACCAAATAATTCAGGAAAGAAATTAGCCCAATTGGTAGAAAATGTCTAATTTAGCCTAGTTAGCAATTTTTTTTTACCCAAATTGGGTCAACTTTACATAATCGTTGGTTCAGCTAATACAATATAACCCAATACTGACCTATTGGTTAGTTTTATCTATAAGTTTTAATCTCGTTTAAAACAACGCTAACCACTACTCATTCGGCTTGACTGTAAAAGCTTAGCACGGCAGGCATTGAGAAGGGTTGGTTAATTGTTGGTCACCAAAAAACCCAGCCTTAAAATGTTTTTAAGGTAAAATGTTTAAATTGTGTGTTATGCCAGTAAGCCAACTACAAGCCCTTTTAATTCTCAGGCTTTCCTTCTCAATTACAACAATCGTTAATGCGGTACATCAACGTGTATTAAAGTGTATTCTGTAAGTTGTAAAAAATAAGAGTGGTTTGAGAACAGAACCTTGGGAAACACCAGGAAAAACATCTACCAAGGGAAACACCAGCAAAAACACCTATCAAGAGTTACGAATTCTGCGATAGCAGTGGATTTATTACCACTAGTTATATATTAACTCAATTTAGGGCTTTATACTTCCGCACATTATGCCCGTAAGAATCTGCATTAAAATCCTTTAATGTACATTCATTCATTTTTTTTTTACTATAGTCTGTTGCTTAGGTGAAAGTATGGCTTCCAATGCTGTAACATTCTTACTAACGCAATGTCCACCCCAACCAGAAAAGGACATTGACGATCATTAAACAAAATATCCCACATAATAAAATAATACACAAGGCAGGGAAAAAATTGATAGTGCCACAAAGGGTGAGGTTTAGAAGCTGGGCCCGTTCTCACGCCTAACCCGAAAACAAACAATTACAATATCAGCAGACAATAACAAAAACTAAAAGTAAAAAAGAAAATGGGACCGGGTGGGGGGGGGGAGGGGAGCAGGAGGATGGAGAAAGGAAGGAAAAGAGTGGGAGACGGATGGTGACCAAGTTACAAGTTAAACAAGTGACGGAATAATTGGCCTTTGAAAGCTTCAACACAAGGACAAGTTTTAATGGCTTCAGGCAAATCATTCCACAACTCTGAACCATGAATGAGATTTTTCATATTTAGTAGTACAGCAGCGAGGGGGGCTGAAGGGGCGGCCATGGCTGCATTTTGTTGGAGAACTGTGATTAGCCAGTGCAGAGTTCAATAAGGTAAACAGAAGAAGATAGTTGTTTGTGGTGCAGAGGCTTGCACACAATTGTTAGAGAATGCAAAGAACGTCTCTGAGCCATATAGGGAGCCACTTGATAATTTTAAGATAGTCTCTCACACCAACGACTTCTTAAGATTAAAAATGAAACGTACACACGCATTTTTTAACCTCCGAGCCTAATTGAGGGAGGATTTTGTTGCGTTAAATACACTCAATCACAGTAATCCAACAACGGAATAAATTAAAGCACAGGCAAGGACTTTCGTCCTAATGCTCAGAAAATGTTTAAACTGGAAAGAAATCTGAATGAGGTGGTTCCGTAACCCTCTCTTTTTGTAACCCTTGGAGTCAATTTATTTGGATCCCAAGTGTGCAATCTCCCTGTCTCTATCAAATTGCAAGGAGTGAAGCTGCCTAACAAACCTTTAAAAGGTTTCCCTTCAAGGATACTGCATTGAAGCATCTAGAGGCCAACCATTATCAAGTAAAAGCATCGCACAACTTCCGGTTTCTTCTGGACTTATTTCATTCACCTTTCCCCCAATTGTTTGCCTCAAGTAAAGCTGCAAGCGATTGCGAAACCCGATCCAAAAATACCTAAATTCGTACCCTAAAATGGTGTTTTGTTAGAATAAACGACAAAAAAAAATGCTATATTTTACAAGCGCCTAAGAGAGAAATCGCTCGCCTTAATTAAAGTCTACAGAATTTCTTATCTAGGTCAAGAATATTTGGCGTTACTGTTCCAGAAAAAAAAAACGTTCACCTGGCAATACCGAGGCGCTAAGTAGTGAGCAAGCGTGCTAGCAGTAGCGCACTTGCGCGTTGCATGATGGATGGGCGGGTGGCCCGTCTGTCAGATCGATGCTACGCCCTCTGTCGACGCTTATTTTCCCCATTCACTTTCATTAGGAAGACAGAGGTACGATCAGCTGGCGCCCAAGCATGCTCTTCACCCCCCACCCCTCCTCCCAGCGTCAAGACACCCGGGGGCCCTAACTGCGACAACGACTACAAATTCATGACGATCATGTGAATGGGAGAGTGGAGAGAGTGAGGATGAGAAGAAAGCGATCGCCAAATAATACATACATACGTACACTTATACAGATGGTATTGAAGCACTCGTAAGGTATTTATTGATGAGAGTCCGTATTATTGACGAGAGAGCGTCTTGGTCCCGGCTGTACATCTCTGGTTTCTACAGAACCGGGTTAGATCCTGGTGAAGGGGTGTATAATACGTACGGGTTTTTCTCCGGGTGTTTCCCGCCCGTTGTACTCCGGTTTCCTCCTTCCTGCGGCAAAAACAACTGACACGATGGCGGTTCCTTCCACTCATCATCTACCTACCACTTGGTCCTTCAACAAGCTCTTATTGTGTGCGCGGCGTATCTTGAGTCCTGCAGGCATTTTACGAGTGGCTACGTCTTCCTGGATGGGGTGGCTTTAATCGACGGCCGCCATTGTTTTTGTAACCATCTTGGATAACAACAAGGCACTCTGCTACCAAAAACGTACAATCGATTATCTGCGTTTGTTCTGGGGAGAACTCAAGATAGGCTGCGGACATTACAGGTTACAGGCGACACCGTCTATTCTATTCTTCACAGAAATGAAATTTTTGTTAAAATTCGCACAAGTAACTTTTTTGTGTGAAGCCAATTAAAACCCTCCTGTAACTCCGGTTTTCCAGTTTTTTAATAGGGAAATTTTTTCCTCTTTGATATTTTGAATTTTGAATTTTCCTCTTTGATATTAAAGTTTTTACTAAACAGGAACCTCCTACAGGTGCTAACATAATATTCATAAAAAAAAAGCAACTTTTTGATACCTATTCAGTAGCAGTATCAATCAATAACAATGAGACATTTAAAAGATAACATGAAAGGGGGAAAAAAAGCTCAGGGAACATCGCTTACAAAATAATAAAACTAAAAAAAAGTTTACACTTGGGACGAAACCAAGCTAGGATTTATGAAAAATGGACAAACCGCAGCAACGCAGTTAGGGAGGGGGTGGGGATGAGTGAAATTTGTGCTGCGTGGTGTGGCTCCCCTCAGAACTAGATGTTCTATTCCCCTCCCCGATCCCCCCCCCCCCCACCCCTCCCAACTCGCTTAAAACATTAAATGAAATATTTAAAAAATTGCAGTAAGCAATTTTCCAACTTCTTTAACCATCGACTTACTCGGTGGGATTAACTATGTGGCAAAAGAGCTTGCCATTTGATATCACTTTGTACATCAAACCTTAATAAGTTTTGTTTTGAGGAGATACGCATTACTGATACCAGAATATCACTTACAAGGAACAGTGTGAGAATTCCGTTATCGACATACATCTGCAAGCCATTTTTATAAAATTCTGTAAGACAGTGTCAGGGTACTTTTACGCAACGGCTCGCCTTGGCATTCTCGTAGCTAGACGCTATAAACCATCTGAAATTCCAACATGGCGGCGGTTTTAGCTATGTCGGCTCGCAACGAAAACAGTAATTCAGCGATTCAGAAGTGACTGGGAAAATTGTTGCATCAGGAGAATTCGTTGTCTTCTTGTCACGGATGATACGATTGCAAGCATTTAGTCAGACAATTTCGGATTTAGCTAATCCTGGCAGCGTTGTTACTATGGCAACTACACGCCTTTGCCACCACGATTAAATTCTAGCTGCGAGAAGGCAGAGACGAGTCGTTGCGTAAAACCCGTCCTCGTTCCTTCAAACGCCACAAGCTATCTTCATTGGTGGCAACTAACAATTACCGAA
>JAHWFP010126271.1:0-16667 GCA_023313725.1 Lithobius niger
AGGAAATGTCTCAACCATTTGGTAAGATCTCGATGTTCAGAAGGTCTCTCTTTCACACCTTGCAACACATTTCTTGTAGGAAGAGATGCCAACCATTTGGTAAGGTCTCGGTAAGAGCCAGTGTTCAGAAGGTCTCTCTTTACCATCTTGCTACACATCTTGTTAATGCGGACCTAAAGAGTACAAAACACTGTGACCAGATTGTTGCCGGGGCTTTCAGACGGTTGGCCATTGTAAATCGATGTTTTACGTCTGGTAAAATGAATCTTAAAGTTTGGGCTTTTAAAGTGTTCGTTCGTCCATTGCTTGAATCTGCAAGCCAGGTGTGGTCGCCATCTCTCTTAGGGGACATCGATAAGATCGAGCGTGTCCAGCGACGTTTTACAAAGGGCATCATCATTTTAAGAAACTTAACATATACGGAAAGACTTGTGATGACAAACCTTGAGTCGCTGGAGCTGCGAAGACTTCGTGCGGATCTTTATCTCACTTTTAAGATTATCAGGGGCTTCATGGAAATTGATCTACCGTTGTTTGATTTAGCACCAAGTGTCAACACACGTGGCCACCCCTTTAAATTGGCCGTACAAGCTTCGCACCGCGATTGTAGAAGGAACTTCTTCGCCTTGAGAGTAGTTCCTGTCTGGAACTCCCTTCCCGAAGCTGTAGTCACTGCTCGCAGTCCAAAACATTTTCGGTCAATCATGTCAAAGCATTGCTTGAAACCATTCTTGAAACGTCCTGAATTTTTTTGGTAATTTCGTATTTAGATCTGTTCTTTTTGCTTTTGTAGCTTAGCTTTCCTGTGGCGCTTAGTCAAGGCTGGCTGTTAGTGATCCTCGGATCCTTGCCAGACCTGCTGCTCCTGCGGCAAAAATTTTATTATTATATTATTATTATTATTATCTTTTGTAGGAAAAGTAACCAACCATTTGGTAAAATCTTGCTATGGTCTTGGTAAGGTCTCAGGAGGTCTCGGTGTTGAGACAGTCTTTTTTTCACACCTTGCTACACATCTTTTTGGGAAATGTCACCAACTATTTGGTGAGGTCTCGATAAGGTCATGGAAGGCCTCAGTGTTCATAAGGTCTCTCTTTCACATCTTTCTACACGTCTTTCGCAGGAAATGTCTCCAACCATTTGGTAAAGTCTCGATAAGGTCATGGAAGGCCTCAGTGTTCAGAAGGTGTCGCTTTCACATCTTGCTACTGCGGATCGCATCTAAATTTCGAAAGTGTGGATTTTTGAGGCCTCTAGGCCCGTTCTCCTGGCTGGAGCGCCAGCACTTATCGGCACAGAAAAGCAAAATAGGGTATATTTTGCATTTTTTTTTCCAAAAAAGGAATGGGCGATGCCCTCCTCTCCCCCCGTGCACGCCACTGTAGTATCTGTATCAATTCAAACATTCAAACATAGAGCGTATTATTTGTTTAAAGTCGACGTAAAAATTAACACTATGATCTTGATGGTTTGTCTGTTATTACGAAAGGCTCGTTCGAAAGGCAAATTTGGCAGCTTTTTCGGCTACGCCTCACCTAGTTTAGACTGGGGCTTAAACCATACCAAGCCTGTCTCACTTAACCCTGAATGCATGACATATTCTCTAGTTCTAGCCAGTCAAAGCCTTTCCAATTTAGAGCGTGCGATGGCTACAAATTTGCTTTACCCTTCATTAGAATCAGCCCTTACCCGTTCACATTCCTTTCCTCACCTAACAATGATATCACAAGCAACTGATTTCCCTCTTGGTCAAAATCAAACCTTTGAATGCCTAAATAACAATTAATTAGAAAATGGATAGTCAACTATATAATATTCAAAATATTGTCAACCCATTTTACATCCCTACTCTCTATAATCGTAACCATTATGTCTCACAACACACTAGTCCGTAGCCAACTAATGATAATGTTATTAACATTTCCCAAACGAATCTGCCAACAGTTTCCAAATTAATCATTCCTCCAATACTTCAACTAGACATGGGTTATAAACCCATCTTACATGGAGGAAGGGATGAATGGGAACGAATATCGAATCTGGGTGAGCCAGCCAAATGGGCTCGAGAAGGGTTAAACAAATACAGATGAAAACCTATTTACGTTGCCTTTTGGACTTAAATGTTATACTGCATGGACAGGGAATTGAGCCCACCATTTTTGGACCAAAGGTCCAACCGTCGTGCCATACTGAAAAGGCCTTTTAAAAGGAAATGTTCATAGGCAGCATTTAACACACACACACACACATATACATATATAAACATACACCTTCTAATCGCCACTGGAGGGACGTTTATTTGCGCCCCTCCCTTCTCGAGCCCATTCGACAATCCGTCCTGCTTTATCACTAGTTCCAAACGTCCATCCACTGACGATTGGAAAGTGTATGTTCATATGTGTATATGTATATGTATGTGTATATGTATGTGTATATGTATATGTACATATGTGTTAAATGCTGCCTATAGACGTTTTCTTTTGGCCATGTCGGTATGGCTTAGCGGTAGGATTTCGGCCTTTGGTTTGAAAGGTCGTGGGTTCAATTCCCCGCTCAGGCAGTCTGACATTTAAGTCCAAAAGGCGACGTAAGTAGGTTTGCATCTGTATCTATTTACAATCGGTTCACATGTCGGATTTGAGGTACGAAATTCGACAGTGTTACATTGTTTCGATAATGATTAGTACTTAATAGATAATGGTAATACGGCGGCGTTGTCGGGAGAAGGTGTAAATGACGTCACGGTGATTGTTGGGTTTCTTGATGCAAAAATGAGTCCAAATGGGCACGTCAACACTGACGTCACTACAAGCCCGGATTCCAGAGGAGTTCATGGCGGCAAACATTTCCATTTCTTAATTATTCCACAAACCAAACTGTTTTAAAACAACACTACTCTTTTAACTTACTCGTTTACGTTGCGTGTCATAAAAGATGTTCTTACGATTTCTAGAAACCGAATAAAAAACCGTATTAATTTACTTTTTGTAATCTCATTTTGCACTCCCGGTCCAAGGTTACTTTCAATCGTCTAAGCGTAAGTGGCGCTTTCTGTGTTTGGACAAATCATCATACATATAATAGCCAGCAACAGCAACACACCCAGCGCCACACCCAGACGGTAGCAATGGAAGAGGGCGAGCAAGTTCATTCTTCGGACGGTAGCAAAGACAAAGGGCGAGAGGCTGGCAATGTGAAGGGTATCGTCAATGCCCTGTAACAATCAGTAACAAACAAAATCTGTTTATGTTTATGGAGTCTATCAGGTCCTTACACCCAAAGATGGAGCTACTTGAGAAGATGGTTCTTTCCCGGCTTCCGGTAGTATTGTTTTTGTGAAAATGTACTGATTGGGACCGTGGTGTGACGTCATTTTCACCAATTCTGCCAAATTAGCCCGAAAGCCAATCAGTGTGCTGCAGGGAAGCATGTGACTAGTGGATTTGCACAAAACGGAGTTTTAAAAAACAAAAATCTCTGTTTACGTTGTTAGCGAACGAAAAAAAGCATTTTACGTTAGTAAAAAACCTAACTACAATAAACGGAGATTAGGTTTTTTTTATGAATTTCCGTTTATCGAGCAAGCCGATAGTCTCATTTTATAGATGCGCTTCCTTGCAGTTCTCTGATTGGCTGACGTTGCTAGCTTTGCTTTTTCCGGTGTAAAACGACGTCACTAACACCAGCATGGCCGTCTCCTTACTGTAGATTGCCGTCTCTTTCCCGCAACATGGCTGCCTCCTACGTTTAATCCTGACCCGGAAGTAGGTTTGTTACGTGAAAAATGGCCTAACGGTGCTTTTTGTTCTACCAAAATGATCGTTCTTCTTTGCTTACACCATTCGCTCACTCTAAAACTACGCTCTAAAACTAAACTTACACTATTAAAAACTACCAACCACACAGCCAACAAGCAATCGAGCACCACCCGTACATTCCTGGTCGAACCCTGAAAGCGAGGCGAGCAAGCAGTGAAGCGTTACCTAAAACAGACAATCCGGAAGTCACCCGAGTCTGTCCTGTACTCCTGCTAAACCTGACAATATCCCTAAGTGAGTGCCTCGCCGACCCTGGATGAGGTGGGACCCCCAAGAACACTGAGTAGCCCCAACGCGAACGTCTTCTATATGACACGTACGCCAACGCCATCTGCCGCCGCTTTGCGTCAATAGATGTCAGTACAACTGGGAAGAAATGTCATCAAACTCTTGGGTGGAACTTGGAAATTGTACTGTTGCGTCGTTTCACTGGTGATCTGTTCAAAGCACAGGGAGCTGGGTTGTAGATTCGAGGGAGCGAGAATGAGAATTTCACGACATAACTTAAAGGCAGGTTGCGACCAAATTAAAGTCTGCGGCAATTAGCCCTATTCAGTTCTCTCTCGCAGCAAGCAAAGAAATGCCCAAAGCAATGCATTTAAACACACAAACAAGCCACGTGCCTCCTTAATTACTGTGTAAAAATTTGGGACATCCTCGTATACCTGGGAGCAAGCTGTAAACATTAACGATATTAACGCCACTAGATGGCGCCAGGGTATTTTCTTTATATTCTACCACGGTGCCATCTAGTGGCGTTAATATTGTTAATCCTTATAGCTTGTTTCCAGGTGCACGAGAAAGTACCAAATTTTTGCTCAATAATTAAGGAGGCACGGGACTTGTTTTTTGCGTTAAAAGATATTTCTTTGTGCATTCCTTTGCTTGCTGTGTGAGCAAGCGCAGGGCGAGGGATAATCGTCTGACTGGAAAATCGTATAATTGGAAGAACGTATACCGTATCTTACATTATAAACCAAAGTCTCATCAGAAATGAAGCAACCGCAACGACGACCCCCGGAAGGGGAACAATAAAAACGTGTGAGTGTGTCAATTCTTTGGCTTGCTGTTGACACTGAGACGTTGTTGCCCTGAAAAGAAGTTGAAATTGACACATTGTTGCCTCGACTAACAATTTGCTCTATTGTTACTTGGGCTGGATTGATACTTGGGTGGGTGACCACCTGGGAATCTGGCTGTTGCAGACATAGGGCCTTAGGGCTTCGGGCAGATGACCAGGAGTGGTTAACGCTCGTTAAACCCTTTCACCCTTTCCTTTCAATTTGCTCTAACAATTATCCTTCTAACTAAAAACCGTGGTAATCTCAAGGTCAAGTATTACATGACGTCATGGAAACTTCTTTTTCACACGGTACGCATCGCTTAAAGCCACAGCGAAAGCACGGGCCCCGGTAGCCGGGTACGTGTTCAACTACGTATAACAAAGAGGAGAAAGGGAAGAAAACCAAGAGGAGAGGGAGAGGACGGGATAAAAGGAGAAAGGGAGGGGGAGGGAGAGGATTGGCGGAAAGGAGGAGTGTTACACAAACAAAAATCGACTGTTGCAATGAACGATCAGGCAGCACCGAGCAAATACTGGGAAACAACCACGGGTCAAACGAATCCCCGGGCGAGGACAGGTACAATGCTAGTAACAGTATAACGGAAAGTCGTCTAACAGGAAATTCGTACAATGGAAAATCGTCTAACTGGAAATTCGTATAATGGAAAACTGTCTAACAGGAAATTCGTATAATGGAAAATCGTTTAATTTCCCTGCCACGCTCGCTGCGTCTATACATATAACATCAGAAACCACAGTTAGACGTTTATCCAGTTAGACGTTTATCCATTACACGATTATCCATTATACGATATTCCGTTCACACGATTTTCCGGGTTTCTTTGTTTATGCAGATATTAGACAATTATCCCATTAGACGATTTTCCAGTTAGACGTTTGTCCGACGCCCCGAGCAAAAGCGCTAGAGCGAATTAGATAGCGCTCGATGGCGCTAGATGCTCGGAACTCTCGTTTGGTGGCAACCCCCCTTTAAAGTGTTGGAGAAGGAACTAAAACAAATCCGTGACTACAACGATCTATACAAACAGTCGACTACAACCAACTTTGAAAGTCAGCAAAGTAACGCTCCCAAAAAAAGTAACAGTGCGAAAGCTGCTTACCTTGTCAATTCAACCCGTTAAAACTAGGACCCGTCATTTTTGACGGATTTTCAACTAGTTACTCAGAATTCTCGTAACATGTCACGAGGATGTAGCGCGAAATTCACTAATTACCGCCATCCTCTCGTTTTTCTGCGCCCGGTCGAGGGGGTGGGGGGAAGAAATGGGATAAAAACGATCAAATTTATAAGAGTTAGTTTTAAGAGTTGTTAAAGTGGCACTATCACCGATTGAAAAGCGAACGAAAATACCATTACGCCATCTAGCGGCGGTGATATTGTTAACCTTTACAGCATGCTCCCAAGTGCACGTGGACGGACCAAATTTTCAGACCATAATTAAGGAGGTCGTGGCTGGTTTGGTTCGTTAAATGAAATGCCATTACTTGGTGCATGCAAGTGCTAGATAATACCATATAGCGCTCGATGTTGACAAATTCTGCCTACTTTCAAACGATGATAGTGCCACTTTAAGTATAGTTGCTTCCCCCCCCCCCCCCCCCCACCCTTTTTGTCTCTTTGTGGGGGGGGGGGGGGGGCAAACAAAGTTTTAGTGAAATAATGTAAAATAGATAACAAATTTTCTGTAAAAAAAATGTGATGGAGGGTGGAGCAGCAAGATGTAGCATGTAGCAACCTAAGAGGCAAAATCCTAAATCTACCTCTGCGTCACTACACCATGAGTTTCCCTGACAAGTAAACTATGAGACTGGTCCTGGGTAGGGAATTGATCGAAGCAAATGTTTTGCTTTTCTTTTCGTTTTTTATAAGTTCTATCTTTTTTTTTTAATGTTATATTCATTATAATCCGAATTAGAACCCATAGATGCTGAAAGAGCCGGATGATCGCTGAACATCTGGCAGGGAATTTATCCAGTCCCATTTTTATTAATTCACTGATGAATTACTGATCACAGTACGTCAGGCGACTAGTTGAGTGCTCTCACTGCTCAGCCATGATGACCACCAATTCTGGAATACAACCCTATATTGCTAAATAGAAAGTCAATAGTTCGCTCCCAAATGGCAATCAAGATTGAAGTCATAAAATAACAAAGTAGCCTTGAACACAATTTTTAGACCTACCTCTGTTATCCGTAACTCTATAATCTGATAAGTTTGTGACAGATAATACTGTATAATCAAGTCACACGTTTGTGTGTTTATTGATAACATTTAGACAGATGTCAAGTTCCACGCTTGTCAGCAAGCCCGTCAAAGGACATTACGTGGTGTAGAGTTACCATAAATAAATACAGATGCAACGGAAACATAGTTACATCTGTATTTAACCTCTATAGGCCTAATACTAATGGAGCCAGTTTGGCTTTACAACGTCACTATCGGCTATAATACCACGAGTGCTTCTATATGAAATCGATAATTTGTGTGTTTCAGCACGAAACTCCTTTCCAGATATAATTCCCCTAGATCAAAGATCGAGGGAAATTTGCTGGAAAGGAGCTAAGTGCATGTTAAAACGCACCAATTATAGAGCAGCGACAACAACGTCATATTATTATACTATACTAGCGGAGTCGCTCGCTTCGCTCGCTCATTCCGCCGCGTCTCGCTGCGCTCGAGGAGAATTCTTGTTGGAACTCACAGGGTGCTGACAGACATTGCCAGCAAAAATTATCAAATAAACAAATGTTTAAGGCAGTGATCCGAATAATGTGCGCGTTTTTCTTAGTGTACAGTTCATAATACAAATGATGAACAAAACTAAAAATGGTCAAAAAAGTTCAATGTAGCAGTAGTGTTTCACGTGTTTTCTTTTATCCAACGTAGAAAGTCGATCATTTCCACTACTGAATAAATATTTCTCCTACACCTTATTAAAAGTGTTTAAGTAAAAGTGGTGTTTCCGATGACGAACGCTGATTTCGTTCGCTTCGCTCACTCAATCAGCGCAACCTCAGAAACGCGACCACCACTGCAGCCGACCACCATGAACCACACATCAACAGAACACGCCACGATTTTTAGTTTAAACAAAACTAAAAATGATCAAATAATGTCATTCCCGAGTTGTAATGTTATCATTCAGTATCAATACCTGTTGAACTTTTGGGCTGGGGCGATGACCTTTTATCCAACGTAGAAAGTCGGTAATTTTCACTATGAATAAATATTTAGCCTATATTACTTACTAAATGTATTTAGGAAAAAGTGCTGTTTCCAATGACGTTACTGAAGGAATGTTTGCGATGATTGAGTGAGCGAAGCGAACGAAAATTATTGTTTGTCATCAGAAACACTAGTAAGCTAAATATTTATACTGTAGTGCAAATGAACGACTTTCTATGTTGGATAAAAGATCATTGGAACCGTAGCGTTTTCACTTGATTTCTGCAGCTGTTTCACCTAGTGAGGGGTCATCAGAAAGTGAAGTGATAAGGAACCGATGGAAAAATCTTCACTGAGCAGGACGTAAAGGAAAAAAATCTTCACAATGATTCAGTCACTTTTCTGAAGAAATGTGTGCGCTGATTGAGTGAGCGAAGCGAACGATGATCAGCGTTTGTCATCAGTACAGCACTTTTTCCTAAATACAGTAATTAAGCAGTAGGGTAGGTTGCGCTCATTGAGTGAGCGAAGCGAACGAAAATCATCGTTTGTCATCAGAACAGCAGTTTTTCCTAAATGCAGTAATAAAGTAGTAGGGTAGGTTGCGCTGATTGAGTGAGCGAAGCGAACGAAAATCAGCGTTTGTCATCAGAGACAGCACTTTTTCTTACACTCTTAGTAAGTTGTAGGTTAAATATTTATCCTGTAGTGGAAAAATGCGCACATTATTTGGATCACTTCCTTGAACATATGTTTGATAATTTTTGCTGGGAGTGTCTGTCCGCACCATATGAGTTGCAACAAGAAATCTCCTCGAGCGCAGCGAGACGCGGCGGAATGAGCGAGCGAAGTAGAAGGCTAGAAATATGAGAAGTTTGTCAAAAGAAAGCAAATTAACCCGTTCGTTGTGTAGGCGTATTTTCAAAATCTGAGCTGGGTCCTAAATGACCGAAATTAACGAAAAATGACTATTTGCAACAATCGGTAACAATCACCCAACAATGCCTCAACAATACATGACGTCATGATTGTTGCCAAATTTTTTCGAAATTATCTGGAACGTCCATCAACAATGGTCTGGCGGCAACGGACACAATGAGGAGCGAGTTACTAAATTGTTATTCTTCGTAACAATCAGTAAAGACGCGTAGCTTTTCGCAGTACTATTTTATTACCCGTTTTAAACTTGGAGTTATTCATTGAAATTTTATATACTGACAAATCCAGGACAAGAGAATAATTGTTTAGCAGTCACACAAACACAGAAAAAAATTAAATGCTAAATACTAAATTACGTGTAGAAAATATATTCGCACCAGTAAAGGGTGCCAAGAATATTAGTACGTCTGCATCTGTAACATTTCAACCAGCAATATTCGAGCATTAGTGTTTACGTAAAGTTGGTTAGCCGGTTCCTTCCTTACTTGTGCTGAAACAAGAGCAGGTTTGTCTGAGACCTATTGTCTTGTATTGGCCTAAGTTGCGTTCAATCCGTGTCGTTGTCACTTGACGTTCTGCAGTTGTTTCGCCAAGTGAGGGGTCATCAGAAAGAGAAGTGACAAGGAGCCGATGGAAAAAGTTGTAATGTGCATGACGTAAAGAAAAAAACTTCTTAAAATAAGTGAAACAAGAAAACCCATGTAAAGCGTAGTGTAACCAAAAATTTCAAGTGATGTACCGAAAAAGGGGGACCCTCCCCTCTGATCCCAAAAATTATCGCCTCATTTTTCTAACATGTATTCCTTGCAAGATCATGGAAACCATTATAAAAAATGAAATGATGAAGTTTATAAATAACTTCAACATAATGAAAAAGGATCAGTTCGGCTTCTTGCCTGGGCGATCGGTAGTGCAACAACTGTTGCTGTCTCTGGATTTGTGGACAGAAGCTTTAGACCTGGGAATCGAAACTGACATAATTTTGTTTGACTTCAAGAAGGCTTTTGAGTCGGTGGTTCATTCAAAACTTTTATTTAAGCCTTTCAAATGTGGATTTACTGGCAACCTCCTTGACTGGATCAATGCCTTTGCCAGTAACAGAACACAACATGTCGTGCTTGGTGGTATTAGATCCATTGATAAAGTGATTATTAGTAGTGTACCACAGGGATCTGTGTTGGGCCCGCTGCTCTTTGTTCTTTTTTTGAATGATCTTCAATGCAGTAATGACCAAATCACACAAGCTAAATTCGCAGACGACTTAAAAGGCCACTTACAAATCTTAGCATCTGTGGACACGCAGATCTTACAGCATGGAATTGATGAAGTTGTAGACTGGACAACTACATGGCAGCTTCCTCTATCTATAAATAAATGTTCAAATTTCCATGTGGGGAAGACGGTGAAGTCGGATTACCTTTTGGGGACAAATTTACTCCAAACGGTGAATTCTATTAGGGGTCTTGGGGTGGTCTTCGAGTCAAATCTGAAATCTGATGTTCAGTGCTGCAATGTGTCTATGCTCGCAAATCGTCGAGCTGCTATCGCCCGACGGTCTTTCACATCTGGCAACCGAGAAACCCAGCTGTGGGCCTTTAAAGCCTTTGTGCGGCCTTTATTGGAGTACGCCAACCAGGTGTGGTCACCGGGTTATTTGGGGGACATTGACAGGTCTCTTACTTGCGTCATCAGCTGAATCCCTTTTAAGTATCATCTCAGGGTGGGTTGTTACAGCACGGTAGCAATGAGAAGGTGCGAGCAGACCGGCAATGTGAAGGGTAATGTCGATTAATTGTAACAATCAGTTACAAACGAAATATTACGATGTATATATTGTTGATGAAAAACACAGTGGGATGGCGTGACAATACGACGTTCTACTAGACCGACGGCCAGCAGTTTCAAAATAAAGCTAGTTCAGTGGACGTTTTGACGAATAAACACTTGTACGGTTGCTAAGGAAGTAGACGATTATAGCGTCCGCGGCCTATCTTGAGTTCTCCGCAGAACGAACACACATAATCGATTGTACGTATCCAGAAGCAGAGTGCCTTGTTGATATCCAAGATGGTTACAAAAACAATGGCGGCCATCGATTAAAGCCACCCCATCCAGGAAGACGTAGCCGCTCACAAAATACTTGCAGGACTCAAGATACGCCGCGCACACTTTAGTTTGCTAAGGAAGTAGACGATTAGTTTCAAGACAAGGCTCAATTCCAATTGACTTCTTACTGAAGAGCTAGGGGACTGCACACATAGCATTACATATTAGGCATCAGCCAGAATTTATCCTTCTGACTGACCCTGTAGGCTTAAGAGGTTCTGACCGTTCAGTCCGAACCCCAACACCAACTCGCGAGTGGCCGGGATCGGGCAGCTATACAGCCTCGAAAACAAAGGATTACGGCTAAACCAGTGCGATCCGGTTCTAACTGGGTCGAACAATAGGACACTCTCACACCCAACTGTTGGGCGCTGTGCCAACTCCGCGTGTACACAGTGGTTAGCAGCATGCGCACAACAGCTCTGTTAATGGCAAGGTGCACTAAGGAGCGCTGACTCCGTAGATTGCGTGTTGCCGTCGATGTAAGCCGGTTACACACTTCCTTCAAATGGAAGTTACTAAAGCCAAAAAAAAAAAAAAAAACGGACCGAAGCACTGAATTTTCGGCCATCTCGGAATTGATAAGAAAAACGTGGATCCAATCGATTTAGACCAAAAAAAACATGTGATATCTCGCCAAAACTAAACTTGTTACGGATTCCCGCCAAGCACTTCGGCCGTTTGAAGCGGTGATTTCAAAGATGAAGTTCTTTCGCCAATTTAAACCCATCCGAGTAATAGTTTTTAGGTTAAATAAAAAAAATTTGAACAGTGCAATTTTCAAGTGTTTCTTTTAGAGTTTGAGGTCTTCGTTGGCGGGATTAATTTGGTGAAAGAACTTGGCGTTTGCTATCATGACTTTAAACAGCCAAAGAGCTTGGCTGGAATCCGTAACAAGTTTAGTTTTGGGGAGATCACATATTTTTGGTCCAATTCGATTGGATCCATGTTTTTCTTAGCAATTTCGAGATGGCCGAAAATTCAGTGTTACGTAACTAATCACAGAAACCACAACCAATCCAATTAGGGCATGCATCTTTAACTTCAGCAATGTTAAATTTTTGAAGAATATTGTGAGTCTGCGAAACGGGATTCTGCAAAACGGGAATTCCATCATACATAAAACTGACTATTCTTAAAAGAGAAACTTGTCATTGACCTAGTGATCACCAAGCATTCTAAACAATATTTAAAGTACACGTTTTTCCATCTGTATTGCCAGTTTTCGAACACAAATCAACAATTGATTTTCTTCTACCACTGCTTGTCTCTGTTAAATGTTTGCCTCTTAAATCCCCATTACGTAGAAATAAGGTGTTAAATTTCGTGTACGTAAATTTTTGTCAAATTAGGTTTGGCGTTATGGGACTTGGCGAAACAAAATTTGTCCTTAGGCAAAAGCCTTTAACCTGCTTTTTTTTTTTTTTTTTTTTTTTGACAAAACGGGATTTGGTAAAACGGGAGTTCACCACTGTAATACCACACCCGGCGGTTTCCGGTTTCGCCGAATCCCGTTTCCCACAAAATTAAGCCTTGCTTAAAACTTGGTGAAAAGGAAATTCACGTTTCTCTGAATCAAAATACTCTTTAAACGTTTAACATTAGAGAAATTATAAGACGCATTCCTGTTTGGATTAGTTAGTTGGGTGTTCTGATGTTGAGTGGTTAGCCGCAGCGAGCGCGGTAGGCGACTAGGAAAAAGTTTGATTCGGCAAAACGGGAATTCCCGTTTCGCCAAAAATTCGTTGAAAAGGGGATATACACCCCACCTGAATGAATAGCATACCCTAAAAATACGGTGTACATTTAGCTTTTACTATACATAGCATTAAAAAGGGAAAAAATGCTGTACGGTGATTCTTTCGTTAAGGCTGCGAGGGCCCCCCTGGAAAAAGTGATATGGTGGCCTGCCAGGGGGGGGGGGTGGGGAGGCGCAACCTTAGCCCCCCTGGCACGGCTGAAGGGAGGGGGTAGGGAGGGGGGTTGCAGCTGCCGTAGCAGAAAAAATAATGCAAATTGGGAAGGGGTGGTAGTCGCAGTTACGGCTACAAGTCGGACACCTCTCTTTTAAAGAAGTTAATAAATAAAAATGAAAACAAAAATTTGTCTTGGACATGTCGTTTCCATTTTCCAACGTTTCTGAGTTATGTCACTCTATGACTAAAAGTTTGGTGTCTGTCCCGGCAGATAAATTACATAAACGCTGCGTAGAACTGCTGGTTGGTGAAGGCTATAGTTTGTTCCACATTATGCTTTCAGAAAACTAACTGTTTGACGCCACGTTTTCTTCCACTCCGAGTGCAAGAAATCCGTAAACATCCCATTCGTAAACTTAACAGTAACTGTGAAGAGTCTACAAGTGTGATGTCCACATGTTTCTACACTCTTAGTGCAAGGAAACGAGTCGTCATCCACTCGGTTTTCTGAAAACATAATGTGGAACAAACTATAATGTTCTCTCTGCCTCGCCTCGCTTTCGTAGGTTATTCCTTCCATTCCATCTCTCCTCTTCAGTGCTTCCACTTCTCACTGACAGAATTTCCCCGAGTAAAGACAAAATTTCCCTTTTGTTCCCTGCGCAAAAAAAAAAAAATTCTCCATTTCTCCTTCCTTATTAAATTTCCTTTCATTACACCACTAATTTTAAATATTTCCTAATTTAAAAACAAATTATGGGCCCGTTTTGACGGTATAGGAATGAAAATTTAAAATAAAATTCAAATGACTACTCAGTATATCTAACTAGTCCTCCTACCGTTCCTACTATAGTCTGTTCCACATTATGTTTTCAGAAAACTGACTACATGATTCCACGTTTTCTTCCACTGATGAGTGCGAAAACATGTACTTATCGCAGTTGTAGACTCTAAAGTGTGATATCAACACATTTTGCACTTGTAGTGCGAAAAAACGTGGTGTCATTCAGTCAGTTTCCTGCAGACATAATGTGGAACAGACTATAGAAGTGGAGGAAATGATGGACCTGTAAAAATTATTTTACCCTTAATGAGCCCGCAACAGACGAGAAATAAACACTGGCCAAATTGTAAATTGGGGTTGGGTAAGGGTTTAAAATGTTAACGCGCGTTTGTTGGGGTAAAAAATTGTTGGGTTACGAAAGTTTTGAGAAAGATGGGTCTGGATCGGAGAGAAGATCGTATTACTGAAGAAAATCGCAACTTGCAAATAAAACACAGAATTTCTTCATTTTTACCCTTTTTCCTTGTTTAATATTTTTTTTCCTTTTCAAGAGCATTTTTCCCCTAAAAAGGGAAAAATTCCCTCTAAGTGGAACCACCGCTCCTCTTCCCGTACATGAAGGTTAAGATTAGGCCTAAACTTGGTAGTTTATTTTTTTGGTCCATTATTTCCTGTGCTACTTCAAAAATAAGAAACTAATAATGCGTTTTTAGGAGGAAACTGGTAAGTTTTATTGTAGATTTTGTTCTTGGTTGGAAAATTGTCGTGGGGGTGGGGTGGGGGGGATTTTTTAGAGGAGCGCCAGTTTCGAGCCGGCTCTATCTGGAAAATAAAGCCATCACCCCACTGTTGCATGGGGACCCCGAAAAACGTGAGCACAGACCAATGGTGTTCGGCTACCAGCCAAATGGGCAAATCCCGTTTCGCCAAGTCCCGTTACGCCAAATCTACTTTGACAAAATGTTAGGTACAGTAAATTTAATACCTTATTTTTATGTAATACGGCTTTAAAAGGCAGACATTTAACAGAGACAAGCAGTGGTAGAATAAGACTAATTGATTTATTTGTGTTTTGAAAACTGCCGACACAGAAGGGAAAACGTATACTTTAAATATTGTCGGGAATGGCTGGTTGTTACAATGTCAACACCAAGGTTCTTTTTTTTTTTTTAACAATAGTTAGTTTTTACGCATGATCCAAACGGAAATTGTGTATTGCAGAATCTCGTTTATTGGAATCAAAATATTTCTTAAAAATTTATCATTGCAGAAGTTGAAGTGCATGGCTAATTGGAAGGAATTTGTGATTAGTTGCGGTTTCTGATGTTATATGCACAGCTGCAACGAGTGCGGCAGCGCAAGCGAGGCACGTAATTTGGAAAAATTAGTCTGCGTAACGGGTGATCGTCTATAAATGTTTGACCATTACACGGGGAATAATGTATTAAATTCGCGTGCCTAAAATTTCATGAAAGTTATTTGGCAAACCGGATTTTCACTTCAGGCAAAAGCTGTCAATCGGCTTTCTTATTGGCAAAACGGGATTTGGCGAAACGGGGTTTGGCGAAACGGGACGTGGCCGCCAAGTGAATGATAGATCGAATCCAACGACCTGCTAAGAACAAAAAAAAAACAAAATAGTGAAAATTCGACTGATGTCGGAGTGAAGGTTGCACTGCGATAAGTGTTTCGCTTTAATAACCGTATTAACTTTTCAGTGTAAAAGAAAAAAAAAAGAAAAAAAGCAGACACATTTACAGCTAAAACACAAACTTATATTTCGACACCTTTGTTTGGCGGTGTCTTCATCAGAGTGGCAAGGTAAAAGTTTAAAAACAACTCGCACTGGCATGGTCGGTCAATAGGGCTAAACGTTCGCCTACATTGGTGCAGTCAGTAGTGGAGATGGTCAGAGCAGCAGTGCGCCTTATAAGAAAGGCCGATATGGTCGAACGGCTGCTCTGGTCATCCCCACTACTAACTGTTCTCCGATCATCAATAATACTGACTGCACCAACGATGGCGAACGTTTAGGCCTATTGACCGACCATGCAAATGTGAGCCGTTTTTAAACTTTTACCTTGTCACCCTGATGACGGCATCGCCAAACAAAGGTGTCGAAATGTAAGTTTGTGTTTTATTTAGCTGCAAGCGCGTTTGGAGTCCAATTTTTTTTTCTGTACTTCTACTTTATTGCTATCCACCTACCTATTTACAGTGTAAGGACACGTTTACGCAACCACTCGCTTTTGCATTCTCGCAGCTAGAAGCTAGAAATCACCTCAAATTCCAACATGACGGCGGTTTTATGTCTGCCACCTCGCAACGAAAACAGCAAATAACATGAGTTCAGAAGCGTTTGGGAAAATTGTTTCGTCATGAGGAATTCTTTATATTATTGGCGCGGATTATAAGACTGCAAGTATTTACTCACACGATGTCGGATTTAGCTAATCCATTTAGCGTTGTTACCCATGGCAATGTCACCTTTGCCATCGCGATTGAGTTCTAGCTGCGAGAATGCAAAGGCGAGTCGATGCGTAAACACGCCCTAAAAGTTGGCTCAGAAACCAAACCCCTACATTAGGCGTCAATTTTAATAATCCACGAAGCGTGATCCATACGGCGACTTCTCTTACCTTCGAGCTGTTCCCGTTTTCATCGGATCCCGGTTGTAGAGAGAGGTGGTGAGGCTGAAATCGTCAGCCGACTGGGATAGAAGTTTCGGGAACAGAGTGTGACGTTCGAATCGGTACACGTCTTCGTAGAAGTTGCCGTACACAAAGCTTCCGAGAAGGCTCGAGTGTGCGTGAACATCCAACACGAAGTCGAGATCTGTTTCCTACAAAAA